>SNQJ01S0144295.1:24312-37803 GCA_010110895.2 Picea sitchensis
CAACCATTTCAAATTAACTAAGGAAATGTGTCCCAAGACACACGAGGAGATAGAATACATGTCCAGGGTCCTTTATTCATCAACAGTTGGCAGCTTGATGTATGCAATGGTTTGCACAAGACCAGATATTTCACATGCAGTGGGAGTTGTGAGCAGGTATATGAACAATCCAGGTAAAGAACATTGGGAGGCAGTAAAGTGGATTCTCACATAGTTGAGAGGTACTACTACTCATGCATTATGTTTTGGAGGTTTAGACACTTTTCTACAGGGATATGTTGATTCAGATATGGAAGGTGATAAAGACAGCAGGAGGAGCACCACAAGGTATGTTTTTACTATAGGTGGAACAACAGTAAGTTGGATTTTGAAACTGCAAAAGGTTGCTTCACTTTCAACAATAGAGGCAGAGTATGTTGCTGCTACAGAGGCTAGTAAAGAGATGATTTGGTTACAGAGGTTTATGGAGGAATTGAGAAAGAAGCAGGAGAACAACAGGTTGTACTGTGACAGTCAGAGTACCATTCACCTTGCAAAGAACTCAGCCTTCCATTCTAATACTAAGCATAGACAGTTGAGGTACCACTTCATATGATCCGTCTTGGAAGATGGACATTTGAAGTTGGAAAAGATACACACTAGCCATAATCCTGCAGACATGTTAACAAATGGAGTAACCAGGGAGAAACTGAGTTACTTCTCAGTTTCAGTTGGTCTTCAAGAATGAAGATGAACATGAGAAATTTGCCAGGTCCAAGAAGGTTTAAAGTCTAGGATATACAATAGCACTGGAGTTGTTGAGATCAGTCTCCAAGTGGGAGATTGTTGGTTGTGGAGCCTGATTATCTTCTTGATTCAGAGGTCCTTTACTTTCAGCCATGTTTATACCCCATGAAGTATTTACACCCCAAAAGTATGAACACTCTTCCACGTGGGGTAGTGCAGAGGGGGGGGTACCCCCTCTGCGGGGTCCGGGGGAAAGCCGTGGTTCAGGGGCAAAGCCCCTGAAGGAAAAATTGCCTTGCAAATGTATATTGTAATTTCATTGTAAATCTGGGCCGTTCATTATAAGGTCGCAAATCTAATGATAGAGATTATGTTAGGGTTTTTTTCCCTAGAAGGCAACCCTTTTTTATGAGGGAAATGCATTGCTACTATGGTTTATGGCGAATATTGTATTTTGAGAGAGGAGCCTATGAGAGAAAGAAGAGGAAGTTACAACGGGTTTTGTTGTTGGTTGTATCCCTTCATTTGCTGGATAATAATAAAGGAAGGACCTGGAAATTTCTCTGGTGGACGTAGCCCACACTGGGTGAACCACATAAATACGTGTCTCTCTTGTATTGTGTATCTTCTATGTTTTGTTTCCACATTTGTTTTATTTTATTGCTCCATGGTCCTGTTTTTCTATCAGCTCTGGCGTACAACTGTTAGTGTCTGTCGGAATTGAGGTAATGCTGAACAGTGGTGTGTGTAATGGTCGTACTCTAAATAGATGGCGCATGCGAATTTGGTTCGCAGTCCTTTGTTACTTGTGTTCTATGGGATAGCGGCAATATTGGAGGAAGCGATGAGTGGTGGTGGTGCTCGAGGGAGTTGGATGAGATTACGTAACTCGGGGAGAGATGGGAACTTGTTGGTGGGGTGTCCGTCTTTCTCGCATAGCGCACAAGAAGGTTGGATGTGTGGGGGAAGTGGAGTTGTGGGCTCCTTCTTCTTTCGCTTGCCCCTAGCTGTGGGAGGGGGGTTAGTGAGTGGGGGTGTGGGAGGTATGGTGGGAGTGAGTATGAGAATCTGCATCGGGATTCCTTCTGTTTGGGGCGGAGGAGGGATGGTTGAGGAACCATCTTAGGTGGATGTAAATACCAAACTGGGATTTCCAACACCATATTAGGGAGGGTAAGCATTGCAATGACCTAGAAATCCTGTACACCTGGTGGGGGGTAAAAGAAATGGATTTGAGTAATGGCTTGGGGAACTGTTTCCCAAATTGGGATATGGCCTTGGGGTGAGGTGAGATCGTGAACTAGTGGAATTGACGAGTTCATTGGAGATTCTTGAGGGAGGAGCTTTGCAACTAGTGGGACGTCAGATATAAGAGAAGCCTCACTGAGAGGGAGGGTATCCTCAATGTTAGTTCCTTTAGACAAGATGACACATACCTGATTGGAAGGATGGATGAGCGGTGGTGCACCATGGTAAGTTCTTAACAAGGATGGGTCTTTGAAAATTTTGGGCCCCATTTCGATGAGTGGGTACGTCTCAGGATTAGTATGGATGAGAGGGAGAATGTTATCGATGTTGGCAGAAGGGTTAGGCTCATAATGTGAAACTTGATCAATGGTTATGATTTTTTCGTTATGGGGGAACATCATGGTTCAAAAGACGGAAGAGGCAACTGCCTTCATAGCGTACATGCAGCTACGACCGAACAAGATATTGTAATTGAGTGGGGCATCGATAAATTTAATGTTAATGAGAATGGTCTTGCCCCTGAGTTCTATAGGGACATTTTGGAAGAGCTCTTCAGGAGAAGATGGTCATCCATCATAAGCTCCTAAGGTAATGGCAGATGGTATGAGTTCAGGGAAACCAAGTTTCTGCCATACAGACTTGGACGTGATGCATGTGGATGCACCTTCATCGATGATGCACCGATGAACTGTAATGTTTTGAATTTTAACGAGGATTTGAAAAGAGATGAGAGCGGGGAGGCGAGGTTCTCCACTGTCTAGATCAAATGTGATGAGTTGAGTATCTGCAGGTTGACTGCCCCCAAGGTGGAAAGTAATGATTTCCGCTGAGTGGGACAAGTTTGAAGTACTTCTAAAACTGTCATGGCAGCCAAGGACTGTGCCAAGTCATCGACCAAACTGTAATTATGAGCTGCCCTAGCTTGAGGGTTGTGGATATTCCTGTGTAATGGGATGCGAGGGATGCGAAGAGGGGTTTCCGTGTTAGGGAGAGGGATCATCAAAGGGGGTCCCGTTGGTGTTGGGATTTTTTTTGGGGGATTGGGAGGAGACTCAGCAGGTGCACGGTATTGACAACTACGTGATTGTAGAAGGACTTCTTCCTCACTAGTGAGGAGGATAGTACGATCTGCAAGATTGCTTGGATTGAGATATTGTCCCAACTGTGGTGGGGTAGGTTGCATGTCCTGTTGGGTGTTCATCACTCCTTGGTGTGGAATGGGGTTCTGCAACATGGCTAGGGGTGGTTTTTGCACGTATTGTTGTGGGGCCTGCTGAGGGGAAGGTGGTGCTGGAGGCTGAGGTCCATTCATTGAGTCTTTCATCTGTTTAAAATCAGTGATTTGGGGGCAATGATGAGTATAATGTCCTAACTCAACGCAAAGGGCATAGGGGAAGTTGGTTCGAAGGTTATTGTTATTTTCCCCTTGATGTCTATTGTTGTTGCCCCCATGGGAGTTCTGAGTCCCTTGGTTTACCCTTAGTAGGTTGGTTCTGTTGGGGGTGATTTCCGCCTTGCCTTCGGTTGTTATTGTTCAATTTTTTTCCTTTCTTTTTGGCATTATTCGACTGATGGGTTGGATTTGCTGTATTCAACTGTTCAAAATTTTGATATTGCTGAATGGGAGAGGGTTGAACAAAATTCACCCTAGTGTGAGGGTGTCCTTGTGGTGGAGCCATGGGCTGTGGAGGGCCAGGAAATGGAAAGTATGGATTTTGTTGTGGTAATGATCCGTAAGGTACATAGGAAGGCCTGGCGCTTTCACTAGTACTTAGCATATAAGATGAGGTAGAGGGAGTACCAGAACTTGTTTGGATAGGTGGGCGTATTGTGGGTGTCGGCGGTGGCCCACTGATGGGTGGAGGAAGGGCAATAGGGTATGGTTGTTGATAAGGGGGTGGAGGATAATAAGGGGTTCCTCCATATGTCGATAGATATTGAGATGTGCCATACATTGGTGGTTGTTGGGGTTGTGGATTGTGGTGTGTGGTGTTACCAATCAATCCGTCTGCTGAGTGAGACATGCCGGGTTTATCTTGGCCAATTGGCATGGATTTTGGGAGATCAGGAAGTACTTTGTACAAGTACCCTGATTGTGAATAGATGAGGTCGTATTGTTGAGCCTTACTAATGGCTTCTTCTTCAGATTGAGGGAAGGTGGAAGCCACATCTTTACCAAGGAGAGAGACAAGTGATCTGAGAAACTAATCAAGACATTGTTGCTTGGTGGTTTCTGCTTTGCAAAAACTACGTCGTCGACGCCACTCGTGAATGTGATCAGCGATATGTGTGGTTGAGGTTTGTTTAAAATTAGAGAGTAGTTCAAGACCATTGTCATGGCGGATTGGTAATTGGAAGAAGGTCAAAAATGCTTTGGCCAAAGACTTGAAAGTCGCATGGGACCCTGATTTTTTGTCTACATACCATTTGGCTGATGGGCCAGTGAGTGTGTGTTGAAATAATCGTAGTTGGATGGAATCATCCATAATGCTGTTAGAAGAACACCATAAGTGGAAAGTCATGACATGGTTGGCAGGGTCATCTCCTGCCTTTCCTTCAAACTTGGGGATATCTGAAGGTAGTTTGGTAGGCATTGTAGGCCATGTGGGGTCATGCGATATAGGATCATTTGTGAGTTTTCTTAGATCCAGTATGTTGAGAGAGGCCAAATATGGCATCTGGAGTGGTGGTGGAGGATTAGTTCCAGCCATGGTGTGAGTGTTTTGTGAACCTGACCCTTGAGGGGGACTAGGTGGGTTTGTACTTCCCCCTTGAAAGGAAGTTACCCCCCCGCTTTCGTGTAAAGGAGAGAGAGTGGATGGTGGACCTTGGGAATTGGACCCAAGTAAGGTGGAACCAAGCAAAGCAGATCCAAAGATAGTGGCACTCACAGGAGTGTGGGAATGTGGAGCCGATGAGTTGGCAAGACTAGGAACTCCTCCTAGAATAGGAGGGAGGTTTAGCAAGCGTCTGGAACGGCGGGGGTTCTGTGGATCCCTTATGACGTCTGACTAGCTGAGTGGATGTGTGCGAATGGTGGTGAGAGCAATAAATAAACAAGAGCCTTTGCTGCAATTTTTTAACTTTACACGATATATATCTAAATAAAATGTAATCAGAAGGGCATCATACATAAAGTGTTTTGATAAAGAATAATATATGTGGATAGGTGGGTTTTGTCCGCGTGGGGGATCAAAGAAAACAAATGCTCTTGTTCTAAAAGATGTAACGTCCTTCCTCTCAAATAGCATTGGACCTTCCAATAATACTCAACAGTGGGGTCTGAAGCCACCATAAGAGGAACTAGTGAAGGATGAAGCAATCAATTATAATGAGAGGTAGAGGGGGCATATCCCGAAAGAACTGACGATATTTCACAATAGACACACAAAATCCGATCAAAGTGCAATTGCAGCCCACAATTGCCACCTGGGTAGATGTCGTAAAATTTGGTCACTAGGTACCTCGGTCAAAGTGCAACATTTAGATTTTCGGCCTAAGAAATGGGTCATGGGCTGGATCCCATCCAAGAGGTGGGTGCCTCAAGGGGGGATGCACAGAACAACAGGACCTCGGCCTTCAACTCTTCACGGGTATCTCCCTGCCTTATGGTGCTAAGAACACTTGACTTGGAGGATTTAAAGTTCCCTATTTGACAACTTCTATTGTTTTGAAAATGTGAGAATCAGATAATGGGGAGTTATTTGGATGCCTATCCCCGAAATCCTACCTAGACTAAAAGATTCCTTTTGGCACCTCTTGTGGAGGAAAACTTAGTGAGTTTTTTTAGAAAATTTTTAGATGTGGTTGTGTGAGAGATTGGGGGTGTGAGCCAATTTCGTTGAATTTAAGTGGGAGTGGATAGTTTCGTCAAGAAAAGGGTGGGGAGTTTCAGAATCCTTTTAGAGGAAACTTACTTCAACCTCCACGTTTTGAGATGAAAACTATGTGAGTGAGAAGTGACTTTGTGTGTGAACAAGTGAAAGTGTGCCAATTTTTAATAATTTAAGTGTCACCTTGCTACATGTGGACTTCTCTTGGTCTTTACAAGTGTTGATTACCTAAGTTACTATGTGTCATTGGTACAACCTTGCGGAATTCAAAAGTCCCTAGGAAACTAGAATGTGGACATGTGGGTCCTTTACTCTTCCTTTAACTCCCTAATGTGATTTAATATAAGAAATCTTTGAAACTAGCCTAGATTGTGATCATGTGGGCATGTATGGGTCCGTTACAAAACCTTTAAACTTCCCTAGTGATTTAATATAAGAAAGTAAATTTCAACACTATCCTATCTTTGTAGCATGTGGGCATGTATGGGCCCGTTACAATCTTGAAATGTGTTTAAAAAATAAACTAAGAGGAGTCCCGAGGGGGCTGTTGTCCTCTCCTAAAGGTTTAGTCTTTTCAAGGGAGATGAAATTGTCTTACAACCTTTTTCTGATTCTCAAGATCGCTTTGAAGCGCAAGAGAAGAGCATACTCAACTATTGTTATCCAATTTCTGGTCCCAATGTAAGTTTTATGTGATTACAAATGATTCCAACTTATACTTTTAGTCAAAGCAGGCCATCCATGTGGCAAAATGAAAGAAAAAGATAAAATAATGATTTTAAACCCCCTAAGTGCCTATGTGTTTTGACTAATCCCTTTATATGAAGAGGGAACTAAGTGTGGTGCAGATTACAACATGCATGTAATCACTTTTTAAGAGGGCTAGGGGCCTTCCACAAATCACAAAAGGCTTACAATGTGTATTTTTCTGCATAGGTGCACGGGTCTCAGAGTAGACAGAGGCACACAGAACGCCAATGCGTGAATTGAAAGAGACTTTTGGGCGCAGGTGCGCGGAAGGCGCTGAGTTAGATAGTAATTTTGGCGCACGTGCGCACGATGCACGATTGTGGGCCAATAAAATTATGCACATCTGTCACACGGATGTGAAGAAAATTCCAGATGGAATTCTCTCAACTCATCTTTGAATTGGATGTTTTGCAGGTCGTCTTGGGCTAGTTATGGTACCTGCAGGTTAAATAAACATAAAGAAGAGCTAGAATAACCCAAATGGGGTAGGAAATTGATATCTTTCCCTAGTGGAGTTTCCAATCTGTTGCGCCTCTTTTGTCACCTGAATGAGAAAAACAGAGGTGCTTACAAGTTTAGTTGGGTTAGCTAAGCAAGACAACAATAAAGGAAAGGGTTAGAAAAATAAACATAAAAGAATAAGCTAAGAATTAAACTAGAAAAGGAAAGAACAACTAAACTATTGGGCATAAGGACATAAGAACAAGAAATAAACAAGACTCATGTCACCAATGTAAAGGATTGTATTAGTGAAAATAAAACACCGAGAAGAAAGGGGACTTTGGGTCCCTTCTTCCTCCAAGGGAGGGCTCTTGGACCCCCAAAATTAAGCTCTTCTTACAACTTTGAAACTTGAAAGAAATGGTGAAAGAATCCCAAGATAACCCACTCAAAAGGTGATGTGGATTGCCCAAATGGAATGGTGCTAGTATGCTCTTGATGAGAAAAGAGTATTCCCCAAGAGAATAGCAGCAACATAACCTTGCAAATGAATTCCTTGAAAATGTAGTGCACCCATGGACTTGTTTTATAGCATCACTTTGAGGTATTGTGCAACCAAATTTTAGTGTGATAAGGGGTTGTTTAGGGCACCTTTAGGTCTTTGACCAGCCACCCATCCGGATCCAGCCAAGATTTGGATGTCAAATCAACTTGGAAAATGAACCAGAAGTGGGTGGGAGGCCGACCAACCTCATAAATGTGTCGTTCTCAGGTGTGCGTGGCTTTTAGCATCCACAGTCATGCATCGTGCGCATGTGCACTTTTCCTACATTTCTGGATGGTGCATGTGCGTGCGTGCAGTGCATCTTGATTTTATAATTGGTTGTATAGTTTTGGACCTTTTGGAAATGATTTTTTGGTAATTTTGGTCCATGGGTGGACTCATAGCTGTTTGAAGATGCTGGATTCCTGTAACCATTTGCGGATGAAATTTCAGTGATAACACTCCGCTCTTTGAATTAAAAAATACAATAACTGTAGCTTTCAATGCAGTGTTGGTGTCATCCCATTGATGTTGATCCTCATAGAAAAAACTTCATTGTTCCTCACAACTTCCACCATGGCAATTTTTAGATACTCTGGGATTATTAATCTTTTCCTCAACTCATCCTTGTCAATCCTAAGGCCAACCAATACCTTCAAAGTTGAGGAATACAAATTTGGCTACTGCTGCGGCAGCGAAGATATGATACCATGTAAATCTCCACACTCATCCTTCACAGGTCCACGAAGGCACTATGCATCAACAACGTATGGAATGCAATAACAAGCATTACCCTTCACCACATGTCTCTTACAACCATGCAATAGAAAATTTACACTACAATAATCCACTCTCGTTTTCCTAGGCCCTCTCGTGACGGAGTCAAGCCCAATCTAGCTATCATACCATGTTTTTTTCTTCATATGAGATATAATCGATATATTATTACAATGATGAGTGTTCCATATATAGGGAGCATATGGTGACCATCCATGAAAGTATGTGTCCCTTGAATAATCAATAACTATTTATTATTACCATTTAATTATTATATATGATATTTAATAATCAATAATTATATTATTAATTATTATTCTAAGAGAATGCCTTCCCGATGTTGTTCAAACATCAACAAAAAATATAAGAAAGAATAACAATACTGTAACATAACATTGAGTGCATCAGATTAGTCTATCAATAGACATTGTTTTTATAGTCCATGTGTTCAACATGTATTCTACTTTAAGAAGTTCACAACAAAATCATCACACACACAAGTTCTTCTCTCCTTTTGAAAATTGGCCCTGAGGGCTTCTCAATATTAATTAACACAATATATGTCCTTGAAGTAGTTCTTGAGTTTATACAATGCTTGAAGAGCCCTTTCAAAATGAGTCTCTTCTTCTATTTAAACCCTTTTTTTTCTAATTGTCTTGTGACTCTTTATATTCCCTTAAAGAAGTTGTTACAAAACTATTCATCTCCCCTCTTCTTGATGACAAGTGTACAAAGAAAAGACAAAATTGTGAGTAGTTCAGAAAAGACAAAACAAGGAGTAGGTAATAGAAATTTTAAATTTGCTATTTTTTTCATTTTATGGATTCTTGTCCTAGATGTATGTCACCCAGATTTCTAGTTGATAATGCAAAGAAACAAGTCTATGGTATGCCAAATCTTCTATAGTGGTTGTGTGCATAACTGCATTGTCATCGAGGATCTAATGTCTTTTGATAATGTAGCCATAAATGCTTGAACCATGGTGTTAACCTTTGTTGATTGAATGAGATGTTGTTTTATAAGGTTCGTTGTTACAACAATGGTTGCCTCGGTGTTACCGGCTCTTCAATTATAATATTTATTCCAAGCTCCTCTAGTTGAGGAAGCCGACACGACTTGAGTAATTCATGTGTCGCTTTGTGTACACACGAACAAATTTACATTAAGTTGGTAGTTTCTTTCTCTTCCTTTTATGTAGCTTGCTGGTAGCGATATAATGCACAAGATTCAGTTTTTATTTCCCTTGCCGAGCGACAATAGAGCTTAGCTGGTACATTCAGGTTCTCTGTAATCCATGTATCCATAATGTCCATGCCATTTTGGATAACATTGAACTGTGTGAGCTTAGTTTGCACGGTGCTACGCTAGTTTATGATGAGGGAAACTAGGTCCTAGAACATGTGCAGGTGAGCATACCTATCAATAAGGGCTTCTTCAAGCTCAATCCTGACTTTTTATATGCTTGTATTGAAACTCTTGAGGTTTCCTTCATCAATCTTTACTTGTCGGAGCTTCCCCTCAACCTCTTTAATTCTTGCTTCTTTCACCAAATTCTACTGGTGCAAATTGTGGACATTATCCTCTGTGGCACTCCATAAAGTGTATTCAGCTAAGGCTATGGATACTATATCCTCGATGACATATTCTGTTACGGGGTTCTATGTAATCAATAAAATTGGGTTCCCCTGTTAAAAGTACCTTCTTCTCTCGCTCTTGTACAATCATGCTCGATGCTTTGTCATATACAATCTTCCTTAGGTTGGGTACATCATTTGACATGAAAGGAGTATGAAGTTCCAAGCTTAGTCCAATGAATTGTGCATGTCCATTGGCATTGATTGTTGATATCTTAGGGATATCAGTGTCCATTGGTAATGTTTCACTATTTCTAGCTTCTTCATCTTTCTTTCTCTGTTATTCCTCTGCCGCTTTATCTGCAACTTCCTTGGATGCCTTCTTTGTTGCTTATTTTGTTGTTGTTGTTGCACATGCTGCAATTTTTTTGCTCACGCCTTTTGCTCGGTTTCTTTTTGGGAATATGCTTTTGTTGTAGCCTCTGCTTTAGCTTTGGCTTGGGCTTCTTTATCAATTTTCCTCTTTTTCTTAGTGACATTGTTCCTTTTCTTTTGAAACTTATCCTTTTTCCTCCTCTTGTTATCCGCCAATGTCTCTTATTCCTCCGTTGATCTTGAATGTGCAGAAGTGGAAGTGGATGACATCCTTTATGATGCTTCTTCTTCTTCTCTCTTTATGGCTTCTTCTAATTATTTATATTCATCCACAAACCTTCATAAGGGCATGCCTTGCCTCTTGAAGAAAACCTTGTCACAAGTTATTGTGTTGAGATGTACCTCCTCTTCCTCCCACATGTATGTTTTGTATTCCCAAGGCATGCCTAACTTATTGAGATGTTCCTTTACGACTCCCTTTGGTTTGTGTCTCCTAAACCTCTCCTCTCCAAAATGGAACGAGAGAAAGGTGTTTACTTCTTCTTGTGTCTGCTTGGTGTTCGAAAATGAGTAGAGAACGACATACCTTGGGAGTGGTGGCCATATTACCTTCTTTAAATCATGAAGAAAAAAATATTCAACAAGAAGATGAGAATCTTAAAAAATTGAAGCATGTTGAGATTGAAAATAGCAAGCTCAAAGACACGCAAAGAAAAGTAAGAAGTGAATTGGGTAGTTGTGAAAAGACAGTTGTAATCTTGAAGAAACAATTAGAAGACTTTGAGAAACTAAGAGAAGAAACCATTTCCTTGAAAACTCTACTCGAAGAAGAAAGAAGAATAGGAGAAGTAAGGAATGTCCAAATGATGAAGAAAGAAGAAGGTTGTGAGAAACTTGAACAAGAAGTTTTCTCATTGAGGAAGAGCTTAAGAAACTCTCAAGTGCCAAAAGACTTAACACATCTTGGATGCATGGGTGAAACTTCATACAAAGAAGATGCAAATACCAACAAGAATGTTGAAGAAAAAGCTACACAGACAATTGATGAGAAGTGGACCAGGATACCAGAAAAAAGGAATGATTACAAAAGAGATGAATATCCAAGAAGACCTTCTACCTTCAGGAATCAAAGAAGCTTCAATCAGTATGAAGGAAACTACACAAGAATAGATCATGAACCCAGATGGATTGCATCACAAATAAACCCACTTACTCCAATGTATCAAAACTTCTTTCTTGATCATTGTTATACTTGCAAAATTTTTGGACATAAGGCAATTAATTGCAGAATCAACAAAAGGAACACATACACAAGAAACATGAATGGTGTATATAGAAGATATGGAAATAATCATGGATTTGTCAACATAAGTTATAATTAATTTTCCCCATTGATGGACAAAAATATTGCATGCTACAAATGTAATTATCTTGGTCACAAAGCACGAGATTGCAGACATATGAATGAAGATGTGCCTATGCCAACCACAGTATGGAGAAGGAAAGAGATTCAAAATAATGAAGATTGTCGAATAGCATTGACCACTGAAGAATGTAAAGAAGAAGATGAATGGTACATAGACAGTGGATGTTCTTCACACATGACCGGGGATCAAGCCAAATTCATCAGCTTGAAGAGAAAGGGTGGCAATGTGGCATTTGGAGATGAATCATCTGCCAAAATACTTGGAGAAGGTGTAGTAGAGCTTGGAAGAAAAAATGTAAAAGAAAAGAATGTTTTATTGGTTGAAGACTTTAATCATAATCTACTCAGTGTTAGTAAAATGTGTGATCAAGGATACACTTTTACGTTTGACTCCCGAAAATGTAAAATTAGAGAAAATAACTTAGGAAGATTGGTTGCAACTGCAACAAGAAGACCGAACAACATATTCATCCTAGACGTGAAGAAGAGAGAGAAGACAGAAGCCACACAAAAAGATTCCAAGGAAGAAAAAGTCCCAAAGACCAAAAATAAGGATGAAGTATTATTGAGTGCCACATCTTTAGGGGGAGCAGCGCCAAAGAAGAAGGTTACCTTTTGCCATTAAACTCAGGGGGAGAAGCCATACCCTTTGCCATTGATTTCAAAGGGGGAGAGAAATTGGGATCATGATGATAGGGGGAGAATGAGTTTTGCCATCAATGACAAAGGGGGAGATTGTTGGAAGATTGATTGTTGTCATTGATGTCAACCCTAGTCATGGGTTTTGGACCGCAAGATTGATAAAGGTATTTGGACATAAAAGAAAATGCACATGCAGATACAACACCCATGGATGGATAATATACATCATGTTGTTTCCGGTGGTATGTGGCATGTCACGTGGATCCTCATGGTTGAGGATAAATGAATTTTTGAAGATGACAAAGTGAATTGAAGAAGGAAGTACATGTAGGCCCTGAAGATAATTAAAGAAACAAATTACAAAATAAGAAAGTGTTAGGTCGGCCCTAATGTTAAAAGGAAGTGAAATAAATGGTATAAATAAACATCATTAGACATTCATTTGATACAAGTCAAATTTCATAGGTAATAAGAAGAAAAGAAGGCCGGATTTCAAGGGAGGATGAAGTCTTTTGGTGATGTGTCCTAAGGTATGTTATTTTCAGGTCATCTTACCATTTTTTCTATAACTTTTTTCTATAATGATTCAAATGGTGAAATTGTAATGGTATTGAGAAGACATATCAAGTTACCTCTGGTAAAAAATTCATCTCTTGATTCACTATAATTATGGAGATACACTCTGTGGAAGATAGGGTTTGTGACCAGTCCTGAAGCTAGTCAATAAACAAGTGTTCCGGGTAAAACAGTCATAAATTCTTCATCAAGAATCCAAATGAAGTGGGACAAACTTCATTGGAAAGAGTACGGACTGTAGTTTATTTTTTGTGAGTTTCAGAATCGGATGTTAATTATTGAGCGTGGGGCATTCTGTGCAAGTTCACTCTCCTGAATAGACCATAATTGAATAAAGTCTACCATTCTTTCTATAACCTCTTTTTGGAGAGGATTCAAGGAGTGAAAATTGGAGGAGTTTCAAGGAATACATTGAGTAATATTATCTGTAGGATTGGAGTACTCCAAGAATTGAAGAATTGTAGAAATTGAAGAAGTCTCAGGAAGCATTATCAGGTTCTATGTGATGATTGGTTGATGGTGATGATTTAATGTAAAGTTTTATTATCTCTCATATATTCTTGGATGGAAGGAAGGGGC
>SNQJ01S0144295.1:37813-53771 GCA_010110895.2 Picea sitchensis
TAAAATAGGGCTAGGTAATTATGAGGTTAGAATTTGAAGTAGTATACAACTCCCACATCTATCATGAGCACAATGAAGGAGATAATTCTTTGGCCAAGGAGTCATGAGATTAAGAGGAAGGTAAGTTGAGCCTATTATATATCAATATCAATGGCAACAAATCCAGGAGGGATCTCTTTCAAATATAATTATTCTATATAAGATATTGATGGTTGAGGATGTATAGTATCCCTTAAAATATATCCAATGAATGTCTTTATTTTTTGATGTATTTTGGAGGAAAATTGTTCCTTTTGGGAAGTGGAACCTTTACTTATTGTAAATACCAAAATAGGTTAAGTTAAAAAAGTATCCCTCATGTAATTCATATGAAAATGGTAGATACAAGTCCCACAGTTCCCAAGCCACAAATCTTGATGAAGTTAGTCTACCAAGTCCAATACAAGCTGCATTTTTTCACTATCAATGATGGAATGAAATTACCGACTTTTTTCTCTATATTTTTTTTCTCTATATGTTAACACAACTATCTTATAATCTCATGATCTAGTAACAATGGTTCTGTAATATACCTCAAAACTATCTGGAAAAATAAAATTGTTTGTATAAGTATCCTTGAATAGTTCTAGATTCAAGCAAGTAAGCTTTTTGTTATACGGCTTGAGTCTGAAAGTTTGCAAGATTCCTTACTGTCATCGACTGTCATTATCATTCAGCTTAAAGTTTTATGATCGACGATAAGTGTTTACTCCTCATTCAATATTTATTTCAATTCCTGTAATTATAATTACTTTCCTATCTATTTGTACCTATGACCATTACCACAGTCTTAACAACACACATGACTTTGGGACTTTATGGCCAAATCCTTACATGTTAGACCTTACAAATAACCCATTACCACATGTTTACAATACAAATGACTTTGGGGGTTGATGGCCTAGGCCTCATGCGTTAGTCCATACACATAATCACACGATGAAAACGACCAAACGGACTTCGGTAAAAGTAGAGTATTAGTCTATACTCCTCTGCGAAAAGTTTAAATATAAACAGACTCATATAGTTTTCTTTTTTAAAATATCCAGATACAGGATAGTGGTTAAGTAACGCCTTCTAGTTAAACTCAGAGTACAAATATTTCATAATCCTCCGATCATAATCAAATTCACCTGCACCATTGGATTTCAAGTACTAGGTCTCACGCTTATTCCATATTCCCACTGGCTCTAACCACGGGCCTAATCAAAATGTCTTTCACATTTCAACAAGTCACAATCCCCGAAATGGAGCTAGATCAATGGTCCACAAAACTTCATAAATTGATCCCTTCTTTTCTTAATCGAACGGCTAACGGGATTTCAGAGTTTTGTCTTTCAGGTTTTAGAGACTCACAATAGTCCCTTTCGGCATTTCGAAGTCCTTGACATGCTCTGATCTTTCTCATTTCGCGACTTCATCATTCTTGTCATGAGTGTCCTTGACACATCCAACTCCTGGTATCCGAAACTCCGAAATGGAGATTAAGTCGTGGTTTCGGTACCGTTGATTAAGGTTAACCCATTTTGTGATGGAAAATTCTATCGTTGGAAGTAAAACACCGTATGGGATGTTCATTTGTTTCAATTTCGAACGAGATATGTAATACTATTTTTAAAAGAATTACAAGGTTTCCCTTCCGCCTACATGTAATGGCATACTGGTTATTTTATTGGTTTAATATACTAGCGCCATATTGGCTACTTCCTCGAAAGGATTGTGAAAGAGGAAAAATACTCAGCTATTGCCGGCTATATGTGTATATTGTTTATAGTTGACTCCAGATCGCATGCTGGTATATGAATTCAATTTGCACTTACTGTACTTGTGTTAAAGACTTTCCTTTTGAACTTTTAGGTGATTGTGTTGTTATTTACACAGTTAGGAGTTTACTCAGGGGTATGTTTTAAGTTTCGGGATGTCCCTTCTTCCTTGGGCCTTCGCGCCTCTCGTGATTAGTTCTGGTAATTAAACCATGTTAATTCGATCCACTCCAATATTTTTCCAACATTTCAACCTATAACTTTTCATTAAACATCGGTTGATATAAAGATGTGTAAATGTTGTAGATGGTCTATAATAATTCTTGGTATTCACAAGGTCACTTCCGTACTTTATGTCAGAGATTAATCATTTCACCGCCTTATGACGGCGGATCGGTGGTTGTCTTGAAAGTTCAAGATGTGAGGGTTCACTGTCAAGCGATGGCCACCTTAGCCTTTGCAGGACACCAAATACCATCACCTCCCTGGTTTAATTTTTCCTAAGGTCGAAGGGGCAAGTTTTGTTCCTATAAATACTTGAATCATATTGTAATCCACATACAAAGGGTGAGACAAGAGCTTGAAAGATTTTTTTTTTTTTAGTTGAACTTATCACTCTATGTTTTATTTAACTAAGTTTGTAAACTCTGTTCATGTTTTCATTTTTCGGCATTTGGAGTTTATTGGTTCAAGTTGCGTGGAGTTCTCTTGTTCTTGCAAACACCGAAACCCGAAGTGGCCCCACAACCTAATCGAATTCGTGGTTCGGTGATTACCGTTGTATGTTGTTCATGCATCAAGCATTACCAAACGCCGAAACTCTATATTGGCTGGGCCCCACACCTTTTTTGTGATTTTGCGATTCGGTGTTTGACATTGTGTGGTGTTTTGCAATGAGAGTTTGTAAACCCCGAAACCCGAAAAGGACCGGGCCCACACTCCATTTGTTTTTTTTTTGCGATTCGAGAATTTTTGTTTGTGGCGTTGGGTATTTGTAAACCCCGAAATCCTAAACCCCGAAACCTCGAAGTACTGGGCCCATAATCCATTCACATTTTTGCGATTCGGGAGTTGTTGTGTGTTGGTGTTTGGCATTTGTAATCGCCAAACCCCGAACCCCGAAACCCAAAGTGTTGGGCCCACAACCTTTTTGCATTTCGGGATTCGGCAAAAAAGCATGGTCTTTTGTTTTTTGTATTCGGCGTTTGTAATCGCTGAAACCCGATTGACCTCCATTTTTCACACTTTAAATATACTATATATATATATATATATATACACACTCACTATGCAGTTTTTCCATTTGCATTCAATATGTAGGTAAACTCAAATCTACATCACAATTTACTTGTGGGGTTTTCAACTACGATGCTTTATCTTACTACAGTAGTAGTCCAAACCATAATACAAATCTTCTTTAAGAATTGACTAGTCATATCCTTCCAGCTAGTATACTTTCGGGAACTAGTATTCATAACGGTAATGAGATGCAGGAAATATAATCCATTCCGAACTAGTAGAGAGACATTCTAGCAATTCCTAAGTTTGCAATAGGATGCATTCAATCTTTCATCCTTAATATTATTTCTAACAGATACATTCTATCAAGTATGTAACCATTTAACATTGTGCCAGAGAAGGGACATAAATAACATATCTGAAATAATACGCCGAAAGACAAAGGGAACAACCACGTTCCTCCCAACTGTAGAACAGGGCAGCCAAACTACTTGCCCGATTCACCCCCTAGCCTGACCATGAATCCATGAGGGCAAACTTGGAAAAGCTTCTCTTCAGCAATGTCCTATAACTCCAGCAGTTTTCCCTTGCCTCACACTCAAGCAGTGTTCATAACAACAAGTAAATCAAAAGTCTTCTTTCCCAGCTTACTTGGAAACGTCCTGCCTCCTCTCATATGCTAGTTATCATTTTCCCAGGTCTTTTCCCTCCCTTGGGAATTTTCGCAGATTTCTAAATCCCTAATTTTCAGGGGCTACCAATGGCCAAATCACTAATTTTCCACTTGTAATAATCAGCCCAGAGGTAGTTCCAACATGTTCCCCACTCATGGAGTCATGGTCAGCTAAATTTAACATGGTTGTTCCATTTGTTCTCCTGCAATCATCATAAAATATTCTGTTTCCATACAAGTGTCATAGTCAAATAGTTAGTTGGGTCAAATCAGGCCTCTGATCAACAGTCAAAATAATTAATTACAATTACCAAATTCGAAATTCGGAATTTCCATAAATGGCACACATTTTCCAAATTCGAATTTACTAAAAACGAAATAAATTTCCAACAATTTTAAATTTCAAATTTTTTTTTTTGGGGGATGTCACATCCTTTCCCCCTTCAGTAAAACACTATCCTCAGTGTTTGTTCCTTTCCTGGAACAAGATTTGATGCAATTTCCGTAAATCTCCCTCCAACTCCCAAGTGGCCTCCTCAGGACTAAAGTGCTTCCATTGCACCTTTACCTGAGTGATGGCTCTGTTCCAAAGTGCTATTTCTCTCCAGTACAGAATGCGCAGGGGTTCCACTTGGAACTCGCCTTCGGGTTCCACCTGCACCAAGTTCCAATCAATCCTATGAGTAGGGTCATGAATATACCTTTTCAGCAACGAAACATGAAATACATTATGAGTTCTTAGATTAGTTGGAAGTGCAAGTTGATATGCTACAAGTCCAATTCGAGCTAGTATTTCAAAGGGCCCACAAAACATGGGTGCCAGCTTGGCATAATTCCCTAACTTCAACGAGCTCTTTCAGGCCTCGACCTTCAAATAAACATGGTCTCCTACTTGAAATTCCAAGTGTCTTCTTTTCTGATCTGCATAGCTCTTCTGTCTGTCCTGTGCTTCTTTCAAGTTCTGTTGTACCTTTCTTACCATGTTTTCCATTTCTTGGAGCATCTCTGGTCCAACCATGAGTCTGTCAGTCGGGTTGTCCCAACTAATTGGAGTCATACACTTTCTTCCATACAGTATTTCTAAAGGTCTCAACTTAGTCGAAGTTTGGTACCCATTGTTATATGCAAATTCTACCAAGTGCAGGTAGTCTTCCCACTTGCTTGGTTTTGTTCTTATGTACATGCGAAGCATATCCTCTATGATTTGGTTTGTCCTTTTGGTCTGTCCATCTGTTTGTGGATGATAGCTTGTACTGAAATTCAAGTTAGTGTTTAGCCCTACAAATAATTCCTTCCAAAAAGTGGATGTAAATTTTATGTCTCTATCTGAAATCACCATTTTAGGAATACCATGCAGTCTAAAAATATCTTTCATGAATATTTCAACAATGTTTATAGCTTTAAAAGTAGACTTTATAGGAATAAAGTGTGCAGACTTACTGAGTTTATCGATTAAAACCATGATATAATCATTCTGTTTCTGAGTTTTAGGCAAACTTGTTATAAAGTCCAGTGATATAATCTCCCATTTCCATTCTGGTATTGGTAATGGCTGTAATAGGCTGGCTGGATGCTGGTACTCGACCTTAACCTGCTGACAATCTTGGCACCTAGCCAAGTATTCTATTGTTTTTCCCTTCATACTTGGCTAGAAAAATAGTTTTCTAAGTGTTTTTATTGTTTTCTGGTAACCTGGATGGCCAGAATATGGTTTCTTATGCACTTCGTCCAAAATTGTTGATTTCAATTCTACTGAATCTAGTATGTAAAGTCTGTTTTTAATCCATAATAGTCCTTTCTTGTCGATGCTTAGATCTAGTTTGTCAGAGTTGGCGGTATTATTTTGTAATTCTGTCATTATCTTAGTGTAATTTTCGTCATTAATACCTGTCGTTCTTATTCTTTGTTCCAGATCACTTTCTTCCCTGCTGATGTTTATCTCAAATAACCCATGGACTCTTCTGCTTAAAGTGTCTGCTACTTTATTTTCCTTACCCTTGATATGTCCGACCTCGAAGTCGAATTCCCTCAAGAAGGCTAGCCACCTTGCTTGTCTTGCATTAAGATCTAGTTGGTTAAATAGATATTTCACCCCACTATTATCCGTCAATAGTAGGAATTTTCTGCCCATTATATAGTGTCACCACATTTTTAAGGCATGTATTACTGCTGCCAATTCTAAGTCATGAGTGACATAATTTCACTCGTGTTCTTTTAATTTTTGGGACTCGTAACAAATCACGTGCCCTTCCTGAGTTAGGACACCACCTAGTCCTTCTTTACTTGCATAAACACATATGGTGAAGTCTTTATCTGGGTCTGTTACCTTCAATATGGGTGCAGTTGTCAATAATTCCTTCAGTTTGTTAAAACTGTCTTGACACTTCTCTGACCAGTTAAACTTGGTTCCTTTCTTTTGTAATGACGTGATATGGTTGGCTATCTTGGAAAACCCTTCTATAAACCTGCGGGAATATCCCATGATTCCCATGAATGACCGTATATCCGCTACATCCTTAGGTACCAACCATTCCATAATGGCTTTTGTCTTTTCCGGGTCTACTACAGTGCCTTCTGCTAAAATTACATGTCCTAGATATTGTATTTCTTTTTGATAAAAGTTACACTTGTCAAATTTGGCATACAGTTTGTGTTTCCTCAGTGTTTGCAGAACTATCCTTAAGTGTTCATTATGTTCTTCTTCCATTCTTGAATAGACCAGAATGTCGTCGATAAATACTACCACGAACTTGTCCAAGTATTGACTGAAAACACTGTTCATCAGGCACATAAACGTGGCTGGTGCGTTAGTGAGTCCGAAAGGTATGACTACGAATTCATAGTGTCCATATTTTGTTCGAAAAACTTTTTTTCTTACGTCCTCGTCCTTTATCCTAACTTGATGATAACCGGATCGTAAATCCAACTTTGAAAAGATCTTGGCCCCACCTACTTGATTGAACATATCATTTATCCTTGGTAAGGGGTATTTTTTCTTAATAGTCAGTTTGTTCAGTTATCTATAATCGATACATAGTCTTAGAGTACCATCTTTCTTTTTCACAAAGAGGACGAGTGCTCCCCATGGTGAGACACTCAGTCTGATATACTCTTTGTCCAACAATTCCTGTAATTGTATTTTTAATTCTGTCAGTTTTGGTAGACTCATTCGGTAAGGTGATTTTGAGATAGGGGATGAACCGGGTAGTAGGTCTATAGAGAAGTCTATTTCCCTTCTAGGAGGTAATTCTGGTATCTCATCCACAAACATGTCTCTAAATTCACGTAGGACAACAAAGTCTTCTAACTTTGGCTTATCTCTTTTTTCTAATGGATTCGTCACTTGGATGGCATAAACTTGACATCCCTTTCCAATACATTTCTTGAGTTTCATCGCTGAAACTTGTCTGACTGATACAGGTTTTGGTATGCCTTGGGCTGTTCTAAAAGTGCCAAAATCATCTCTATAGATAAGTCTCTTTGTATAATAGTCTAGTATTGCTTTGTGTTGTTCCAACCAATCCATCCCGATAATCATATCATAAGATCCTAGTGGTAGGATGTTCAGGTTGGTCCTTATCTTTTGACCATCTAAGCTGAACTCAAAATCAGAAATAAAGTCAACTACTTTCCTTTTAGTACCTGTTTCTAGTTGTACAAGCCATGATTTTGCGTGCTTCAGTTTCTTAAGTTTATTCGACTCTAATAAATCAGGAGTAATATAACTTAATGTAGCTCCAGGGTCAATTAAAACAGAAATTCGAGTGTCATTGATCTTACCTTTGATTTCTACCACCGAGGACTGGTGGTCAACTTGTCGACCATCTATGGCTGCATTTATTCGATGCAGGATTCTACCCACGTCTCCCACTATCGAGGCTTCCTACAAATTGTGAACAACAATTCTGTTTGCTGAAATTAAATGTGGACAGTTCCTCCTTAGACGAGGCTCTCCACATTCCCAACACTTTAATGGCTCGCGGGAGTTGTCCCCAACTTCTTCATTCCCAGGTTTATCGGTTTTCTGCTACCTTGCGCATTCAGATGATTGGAGTGAAAATCCTTCCTTGGGAAACCTTTTGATGCATTCCGATAAGGAGCTGGCAGGTATCCCTTCTTCCGCTGGTTCATTCGATCTTGCTTCTTATCCTTCCAAGCCTGGGGAAACTCTACCCGCTGTTTATAATGGTCATAGCATATTCGTGCTTTCTTGAATACCTCACTCAAGGATTTGGGGTTGTCAAACTCAATTCTGTCCCTGTAGGACTGTGGTAAACAACTTAAGAATCATTGGTTTTTTATCTTATCCTCTCGGATGTATGGTACGAACCTTAGTAGTTCCAGAAATTTATTTATAAGGTCCTCCATCATCATCTGTATGAGTCGTAACTCATAAAATTATTTCGCCTTCCTTTCATAATAGCTTTCATAAAGGTATTGTTTCTTAAAATACTTCTTAAAGTTGGACCATTCCAATTGTTTCTCCTTTAGGCCCTTGGCCAATTTCAGGTCCTGCCACCAAATGTTGGCCTTCCTCTTCAGATTGTAGATGGCCATTCTGACCTTCATGTCACTGGAATAGTTGTAGATCTGGAAGTATTTTTTGATGTCCAACAACCATGCCTCAACTTCTTCTCATGTCCTAGATTCTCCATCAAAGGTAGCTGGTTTAATCTTTTAAATTCTCGTTCAAGGTGGTCTACTTGTTTTCTTTTTCTGTCTGGTATAGTTTTGTCTTCAGCTGAAGGTGTCCCTTCAAACGAACTGTCTCCTTTTTCTGTTTCCGGTCCAGAATTCTTGGAGGCCCTTTTGCTAACTTTTTCATCATGGTTATCGTCTTTTGGGATTTTCTTGGTTACTATACTACGCAACATGACTTCATTTATCTCTTGCTGCTCCTGCTGTGCTTTCTTCATTTTTTCATTGTCGGCCTTGAAAACTTATAGTTCAACAATAAGATTCCTCATTGTTTCCAACACCTCCCTGGGTGAGCTTCCATCACTGTTTTGTCTTGGATCTCCAGGAGGTCCTTGCTGCGGATTTTCTTCCATCCTGATTTTTGCACCCTCCTGAGCTGCCATAATTTACAAAAACAGAAAGGGCTTTCTGTTTGTAACCATAAGATTTATTAGTTTTACATAAATCGAAATAAATACTAAGCAACTAATGTGGCCCTGTTTAGTCCTAGTGTTGTAATTTTTTTTATGATACCATATGTAATATACCTCAAAACTGTTTGATTTTTTTTTTCTTGGTATAAGTATCATTGAATAGTTCTAGATTCAAGCAAGTAAGCTTTCTGTTATACGGCTTGAGTCTGAAAGTTTGCAAGAGTCCTTACTGTCGTCGACTGTCATTATCATTCAACTTAAAGTTTTCTGATCGACGATAAGTGTTTACTCCTCATTCAATGTTTATTTCAATTCTTGTAGTTATAATTACTTTCCTATCTATTTGTACCTATGACCATTACCACAGTCTTAACAACACAAACGACTTTGGGACTTTATGGCCAAATCCTTACGTGTTAGACCCTACAAATAACCCATTAACATATGTTTATAATACAAACGACTTTGGGGGTTGATGGCCTAGGCTTCATGCGTTAGTCCATACACATAATCCCACGATGAAAACAACCAAATGGACTTAGGTAAAAGTAGAGTATTAGTCTATACTCCTCTGCGAAAAGTTTAAATATAAACAGACCCCTATAGTTTTCTTTTTTAAAATATCTGGATACAGGATAGTGGTTAGGTAAGGCCTTCCAGTTAAACTCAGAGTATGAATATTTCATAATCCTCCGATCATAATCAAATTCACCTGCATCGTTGGATTTCAAGTACTGGGTCTCATGCTTATTCCATATGCCCACTGGCTGTGACCATGGGCCTAATCAAAATGTACTTCACATTTCGGCATTTCAGCATTTCGGCAAGTCGCAATCCCTAAAATGGAGCCAGATCGATGGTCCACAAAACTTCATAAACTGATCCCTTCTTTTCTTAATCGAACGACTGACGGGATTTCAAAGTTTTGCCTTTCGGGGTTTTGAGACTCACAATAGTTCCTTTTGACATTTCAGAGTCCTTGACATGCTCTGATCTTTCACATTTTGTGACTTCATCATTCTTGTTGTGAGTTTCCTTGACACCTCCAACTCCCGGTATCCAAAACTCCGAAATGGAGATTAAGTCGTGGTTTCGGTACCGTTGATTAAGGGTAACCCGTTTTGTGATGGAAAATTCTATCGTTGGAAGTAAAACACCGTATGAGATGTTCATTTGTTTCAATTCCAAACGAGATATGTAATACTATTTTTAAAAGAATTACAAGGTTTCCCTCCTGCCTACTTGTAATGGCATACTGGTTATTTTATTGGTTTAATATACTAGCGCCATATTGGCTACTTCCTCGAAAGGATTGTGAAAGAGGAAAAATACTCGACTATTGATGGCTATATGTGTATCTTGTTTATAGTTGACTCCGGATCGCATGATGGTATATGAATTCAATTTGCACTTACTGTACTTGTGTTAAAGACTTTCCTTTTGAAATTTTAGGTGATTGTGTTGTTATTTACACAGTTAGAAATTTACTCAGGGGTATGTTTTAAGTTTCGGGATGTCCCTTCTTCCTTGGGCCTTCGTGCCTCTCATGATTAGTTATGGTAATTAAACTGTGTTAATTTGATTCACTCCAATAATTTTCCAACATTTCAACCTATAAATTTTCATTAAACACCAGTTGATATAAAGATGTGTAAATGTTGTAGATGGTCTATAATAATTCTTGGTATTCACAAGGTCACTTCCATACTTTATGTCAGAGATTAATCATTTCACCGCCTTATGATGGCGGATCAGTGGTCGTATTGACCCTTCAAGACGTGAGGGTTCACTGTCAAGCGGTGGCTGCCTTAGCCTTTGCAGGCCACCAAATACCATCATCACCCTAGTTTAATTTTTCCTAAGGTCAGAGGGGCAAGTTTTGTTCCTATAAATACTTGAATCATATTGTAATCCACATACAGCGGGTGAGACAAGAGCTTGAAAGAAGTTTTTTTTTTGAGTTGAACTTGTCACCCTGTGTTTTATTTTATTGAGTTTGTAAACTCTGTTCATGTTTTCATTTTTCGGCATTCGGAGTTTATTGGTTCAAGTTGCATGAGTTCTCTTGTTCTTGCAAACGTCGAAACCCAAAGTGACCCCACAACCTAATCGAATTCATTGTTCGACGATTACCGTTGTATGTTGTTCATGCATCAAGCATTACCAAACATCAAAACCCAATATTGGCTGGGCCCCACACCTTTTTCATGATTTCATGATTCGACGTTTGACGTTGTGTGGTGTTTTGCATCGGGAGTTTGTAAACCCCGAAACCTGAAAAGGACTGGGCCCACACTCCATTTGTTTTTTTTTTTGCAATTAGAGAATTGTTGTTTGTGGCGTTGGGTATTCGTAAACCCCAAAATCCCGAACCCCGAAACCCCGAAGTACTGGGCCCATAATCCATTCACATTTTCGCGATTCAGGAGTTGTTGTGTGTTGGTGTTTGACAATTGTAATCGCCAAACCCCGAACCCTGAAACCCAAAGTGCTGGGCCCACAACCTTTTCACATTTCGAGATTTAGAAAAACAACGTGGTCTTTTGTTTTTTGTATTCGGCGTTTGTAATCGCCGAAACCCGATTGACCTCCATTTTTCACACTTTATATATATATATATACACACACACTATGCAATTTTTCCATTTGCATTCAAGATGTAGGTAAACTCAAATCTACATCACAATTTACTTGTGGGGTTTTCAACTACGACACTTTATCTTACTACAGTAGTAATCCAAACCACAATACAAATCTTCTTTAAGAATTGACTAGTCATATCCTTCCAGCTAGTATACTTTTGGGAACTAGTATTCATAACAGTAATGAGATGCAACAAAGATAATCCATTCCGAACTAGTAGAGAGACATTCTAGCAATTCCTAAGTTTGCAATAGGATGCATTCGGTCTTTCGTCCTTAATATTATTTCTACCAGATACATTCTATCAAGTATGTAACCATTTAACATTCAACCAGAGAAGGGATAGAAATAACATATCTGAAAAAATACGCTGAAAGACAAAGGGAACAACCATGTTCCTCCCAACCGTAGAATAGGGCAGCCAAACTACTTGCTCGATTCACCCCCTAGCATGACCATGAATCCATGAGGGAGAACTTGGAAAAGCTTCTCTTCATCAAAGTCCTATAGCTCCAACAATTTTCCCTTGCCTCACACTCAAGCAGTCTTCATAACAGCAAGTAAATCAAAAGTCTCCTTTCCCAACATACTTGGTAGCATCTTGCCTCCTCTCATATGCTATTTATCATTTGCCGAGGTCTTTTCCCTCCCTTGGGAATTTTTGCAGCTTTCTAAATCCCTAATTTTCAGGGGCTGCCAATGGCCAAATCACTGATTTTCCACTTGTAATAATCAGTCCAGAGGTAGTTCCAACATGTTCTCCACTCATGGAGTCATGGTCAGCTAAATTTAACATGGATGTTCCATTTGTCCTCCTACAATCAACATAAAATATTTTGTTTCCATACAAGTGTCATAGTCAAATAGTTAGTTGGGTCAAATTAGGTCTCTGCCCAACAGTCAAAATAATTAATTACAATTACCAAATTCGGAATTCAGAATTCCCATAAATGGCAATTTTTTTGCAAATTCGAATTTACTAAAAACAAAATAAATTTCCAGCAATTTTAAATTTCAAAAAATATTTTATTTTTGGGGATGTCACAGGTTCATCTATTGAAGTTTTCAAAAAAAGGAAGATGTGTATATTTAGAAACATTTCCATATCCTATTCTCTAATGATCCATTCACTACAAGCCAACTGTATCCCAACCTTTGAAAAACCATATGCAATATAATTCATTTCTTTGAATATATGCTGAAAAACTATCAAAGCATGCACAAGCTCCAAATTTATTAAAATTCTCCTTTGGTATTTGTTAATTAGGTTTATCCTTTATCACTTGATTGAAACTAGTTAATATGTTTAATGATTGAGTAACACACTAACATAGAGGGATGGATTTTTCCTCAAAAAATTCAACATTCTTAGTGAAACATATACCCTAAAATAATAACAAAGGATAAGCTCTAAACCTCTTTACATTCTCATTTTCACACTAGGATCTTAAACCCTCCTCAATTGAATAATCACTCCAAATATTTCTTAATCTAGTTAAACCTTTCACTTCCTCCCATACATGAATATCATATGAACATGTCATGATAATATGTAAATTTGACTCTTCATTTTCCTTGCACAAAGGACACCTCCTAAGACAATATGTAATCCTTTTCTATAGGATTTCCCATGAAAGTGACTTATTAATAAGCAACAACCACATGAAAATATGAGTCTTTAAATGGCATTTAAACTTTCACGCTTTCTTCTACCACCACACTTGAACCCCCATATGATCATTGGAACATAAAACCTTATATTCTGCCTGGGAGTGTGATCACTCGATGAATTTTTTGATTAGATCAAATGATCCTCCTCATCTTTAATACTAACATGAATTGCTCTAAGTTTTGCAATGTATTATTCCCAAATATTTGCATCCTCGCCTCTAAAAGTAATCTCCCCTGCATGCTTCCATTCTTGTCCCCATATTGAAATCAATGAGATATTAAGAACTTGGTTGAGATTAAGGTACAATATTTCTCTCAGGAGTTGTATGATATGCAGCGGAAGCCCAAACTTATCCCCATAACCAATCCAGGGGTCCTCTACCACTATATGCAACTTATGCAACTATGCAACTATATGCAACTATATGACGGATAGGTGTGGGAATTTAAACTTTATGAAACTAAATGCAACTATATGCAACTATGTTGGTACTATATTGCAACTTATGCAACTATATTACAACTATATGCAACTATATTGCAGCAATTTCGTATGCAACTATATTGCAACTTATGCAACTATATT
Source organism: Picea sitchensis (assembly GCA_010110895.2). Lineage (NCBI taxonomy): Eukaryota > Viridiplantae > Streptophyta > Pinopsida > Pinales > Pinaceae > Picea > Picea sitchensis. The sequence goes on from SNQJ01S0144295.1 coordinate 51,539, forward strand.
GCAACTATATGCAACTATATTGCAACTATATGCAACTATGTAACTTATGCAACTTATGCAACTATATTGCAACTTATGTCACTTTACGCAACTTTATTGCAAGTTATGCAACTATATTGCAACTTATGTGACTATATGCAACTATATGCAACTATATTACAACTTATGCAACTATATGCAACTAGGTGCGACAATTTCAACTTTATGCAACTATATGACATATCGGTGTGGAAATTTCAACTTTATGCAACTATATGCAACTATATGCAACTGTGTTGGTACCAAAAACGTATATTGGCACGATAACTTATCTTCTTGTTTTAACAAGTGTAGGTACCACCAAATAGGTATCTGTCAGATCTATCTTCCTCACGTGATGATCAAGATATAGTAAGAGAGGTTTAAAGTGAGACGTGTTGTACTAGATCCACCAGTTCTAGATCAACTAGGTTGGAAAAGGTAAGGAAAATATTTCGTACCCGCATGTAATTTTTTATTGCCAACGGAGGGTCGTGTAATTATGATGTTGAGAGCATAGGTGACATTGAGTTTCCCTTGAGGTATAAACATCTAGTGCAACAATGGGCACCTAAGGAGATACCTGAAGTGGACACAGATTTATTCATCGGTCGGAGGATGTATCGCATTGCTCCTTCGTCCTTACATGGATTTGGGTTATTTTTCATGGATGGCATAAAGGTCCGCTATGGAACTGTAATTGAATTGATGGAGTATGTCAGACCATTATACAAATACAATCATTGGTTGATTTTGGTCTGATATACGCAAAGTATGCGGAGATACGAAGTTGCCGCAAATTATATACAACTACTAGATAACAATCAAAATAAAGGGGCAACTATGTATATTGAAGGAAGGCCAAAATCTACTAGAATCATTGCGGGCTTTATAAATAGTACACGACCAGTGGCAACAACTAAGAAACCTAATTGCATATTTGAGGCACGCGAAGGAAATCGTATATTTGTATGTGCAACAAAAACAATAGTTCCAAGTGAAGAGTTGTTGATCGATTACAACTTAAATCGAATAGATGGAGAGGGTGACCGTGGAAAGGCACCCGCAGTGCCTCACTAGGTAAATGTTAAATACAGTAAAAATTTATGACTATAACAACTAAATTTCATTATTATTTTTTTCTGTTATTACTGCAATATTGTATTTTCTTGATGTTACAGGTGAATTTCCTAACTTTTATTAATTGATTTATTGTGTCAACATCTGTCCAGGGTGATCGTGGTAGAAAATCACCCGATACATCTCTCCAGGGTGACCGTGACAAGGCACCCGCAGTGCCTCACCAGGTAAATGTTAAATACAGTAAAAAAATTATGACTACAACACCTAAATTTCATTATTTTTGTTTTGTTATTACTGCAATATTTCATTTTCTTAATGTTACAGGTGAATTTCCTAACTTTTATTGATTGATTTATTGTGTCAACATTTGTTTAGGGTACTGACCATGGTAGAAAATCACTCTATACATCTCTCCAGGGTGACCATGGCAAGGCACCCGCAGTGCCTCACCAGGTAAATGTTAAATACAGTAAAAAATTATGACTACAACAACTAAATTTCATAAATTTCATTATTTTTTTTTGTTTATTTTTTTTGTTATTACTACAATAATTCATTTTCTTAATGTTACAGGTGACTTTCCTAACTTTTATTGATTGATTTATTGTGTCAACATTTGTCCAGGGTGACCATGGTAGAAAATCGCCTGATACATCTCTCCAGGGTGACTGTGGTAAGGCACCCGCAGTGCCTCACCAGGTAAATGTTAAATACAGTAACAACTTATCACTACAACAACTAAATTTATGAAATTTCATTATGTTTTTTCTGATATTACTCCAATATTTCATTTTTAAAATGTTACAAGTGAATTTCATAACTTTTGTTGATTGATTTATTGTGTCAACTTCTGTCCAGGGTGAACATGTCAGAGTTTCACCCATTACATCTCTCCAGGGTGACCGTTGAAAGGCACCCGCAGTGCCTCACCAGGTAAATGTTAAATACAGTAACAACTTATGACTACAACAACTAAATTTCTGAAATTTCCCAAATCATTCAGAGCATAGAAGAAAATTGACCAATAGCTTATACATAGGTGATGAAAGAGATTTTAAAACCTTTTCATAAATCACAACCTTTTTACTGATGGTGTCTTCATGGGTTCAAAAAATTACTTTACAAACCTAAC
>SNQJ01S0144296.1:0-24297 GCA_010110895.2 Picea sitchensis
CCCCACATGTTTAAATGAAGATTATAACATGGAATATAAGAGGCCTAAACAACCCACGAAAGCAGAGAATTCTTAGAAATAGACTTAGGAAGGAACAATCGGACCTCTGTTTCATCCAAGAGACAAAATGCATTATAGACATAATGGAAACAATCAACAAAAAACAATGGAGTAAGTACAAGACGTTGGCTGTCGAAGGACAACAGATGGCGGGAGTTATCCTCACCTTGTGGAACTCACAAGTGACGAACCTAATAACAGTCGAGGCTACCAGGCACACGCTTTTGGTTAGCATGCAAATCATTGGGAATACAGAGATGATTCTATGAACTAATGTGTATGGACCCCAGATGCTAGAGGAAAATAGAAGAATGCTTCTAGACCTAGAAGACCTAAAAGCCCACTCCAACAACCTCGACTGGATTCTAGCAGGGGACTTCAACATCATCACATCACTTGCGTAGAAAAAAGGAGGCACCAAGAGATTGGATAGAGATGCGGAAGAATTCTCAACGTTCATAGACATAGTGAAGATGGTGGACATCAGAACCAATAACGGACATTTCACTTGGATTAATAAACAGATAAATCAACATTAGGTTGCGACAAGACTAGACAGATTCTTAGTGTTAGAATCCATCATTATGCAAGGGTTAAACTTAGATTGCAACATCCTTCCCTGGGGGGGTTCTAATCACTGACCAATCCAATTGGAAGCAGATTTTCCAACCACCCCAAAGAATAGACCATTCAGATTTGAGAAATTTTGGATCGAACACCCCACCTTCAAGGAGAACATCAACCAGTGGTGGCGGGAGAAACAACCAGAGCAAGGGACATGGATGTTCAAACTCTATAAGAAACTAAAGTACATCAAATATAAGCTCAGGGAGTGGAACAAGTAAATTTTTGGCAACATAAACCAAGAGAAGAAAAATATTGAAGACATAATGAGAAGACTCCAGGAAGTTTGCATAGTGGAGGGCTATATAGAGGATCGAAAAAAAGGAAGAGATCCAAATGACCCAAGAATGGGAAGGAAGATGCCAACATGAAGAAATTCTATGATGCCAAAAGTCCCGAATCAGATGGCTAAAGAAAGGAGAGAGGAACACCAAGTTTTTACATAGAACAACCATTTCCAGAAGAGCCCACAACAAAATCCTGAAAATTAAGGATCAGGATGGAATTGAGAGAGAATCCCACAAGGATATTGAAATTACCATGGTAAGCCACTTCCATGTGATAGCCCAGGAACCCAACAAAGACCAAACGGAGGCCATCCAAAGGATAACATAGCACATCCTTCGTCTAGTCATCAAGGAACATAATAACAACCTAAACAAGCCCATAGCTAATGAGGAAATTGATCAAGTGATCCAGGAGATGCTCAACAGGAAAGCCCCATGTCCAAATGGTTTCATAGTGGAATTCTTCAAAGCCTATTGGGAAGTGGTCAAACATGATGTTTATAGGGTGGTGGAGGACTCTAGAGGTCGACCTCCATCCTAAAAGCGTTAAATGTCACAATGATTACTCTAATCCCCAAAGCAAATGAAGCAAGGACCCCTGACCACTACAGACCCATAGCTTTATGCAATGTGGTTTACAAGATAGTCTCTAAAGTCATAGCCAACAGATTGAAACCCCTCCTACCCACACTGATTTCACAAGAACAAGCGGGTTTCGTGGAAGGACGACAAATCATGGACAACATCATCCATGCCCATGAGCTAATCCACACCTTGAAAATCCATAGGAGAGGGGGGATGATAATACAACTTGACCTAGCAAAAGCCTATGAAAAAATTAGCTGGCACTACATGGTTAAGACTCTGGAAGCCTTTGGTTTCACCCAACACTGAATCGGCTAGATTATCATCCTAGTCTCAACGACAAGTTACTCACTCTTGATAAATGGAGCCCCAACCAAACCCTTCTGGCCCACTAGAGGCATCAGACAAGAAGACCCACCATCCCCCTTCCTATTCATCCTGATGATGGAAGGTCTCAGTCGAAGCATAAAAAGTGCAACAACAGCAGGAGAAATAACAGGCCTCAAACCTTTTGAAAACTGCCCTACTTCCACACACCAACAGTTCGTGGATGACACCTTACTCCATGGCATACCCACAGTCAAGGAAGCAAAAACTTTCAAAAGGATCTTAGAAGAGTTTGGGGAAGCCTAAAAGCCGAGATCAACCATTCCAAAATCGATGATCTACTTTTTCAACACCAACCCTGCAATCCAAAGGAACCTAGCAAATATTTTGGGCTTTGAGCGCAAAACTCTCCCAACTAAATACTTGGGCATCCCCCTGACGAACAGAGCATACAAAATGGCAACTTGGGAAGGAGTGCTCAACAAGCTATAGGAGAGGGTGAAAAACTGGACGTACAGATCCCTCAAGCTTGCGGGGAAACTTGTACTGACCAAGATGGTTCTGCAAGCAATTCCAACCTATATGATGTTCGTACTTCCCGCCCCCAAAGGAATACTACAAAAAATAAGGACCATCCAAAGGGACTTCCTATGGCGAGGAGCAGAAACAAAGAAATAATGGATCTTGGTGGCTTCGGAGAATGTTTGCAAGCCAAAATGCAAAGGAGGACTGGGGCTACAAGACCCACAAGTAACCAACGAAGCCTATGGGGTGAAACTCTGGTGACGATGGGTTAAAGAAACTTCTACCCCGTGGGCAACCCTCTGGAAGGCCAAGTATGCCCCGGACATAAACGACCAGGTCCAAATTAGTTTTATGGGCACCAGGGAGGGATCAACCATCTGGAACCTAGCTTGGTGCAACAAAACCTAGGTCTAGACACACAGCTTCTGGGAAGTAAGGAATGGTAAAACAACCAGATTCTAGGAGGATGCCTGGCAATAGGAACCCAAAATGGGAAATCCGGACAGGGAGGAACTCCAACAGGACATGATCGTGCAAGGCAAAACCAAAGTCCACCACTATTGGAAGCAGGAAATAGATGGAGAATCTGGGACAATCTCAATTCCCAAACTAGAGATTGGACCACAACAATCGCGTAAGAGATGGAGGAGGAACTGGGAAAAAGGAAAATTGCAGTCTCAGAAGAAGAAAACCAATTAAGATGGGGCCGAAAAAATGGCGGTTAATTCAACTTGAAGGAAGCCCGACATTACATCGTGGACCAAGACCAAGAAGACCCAGCGCAACTATGGGATAAGTTCTCGAGCAACCCCCAATAGCCAAAAATAATATTTTTCAAATGGTTAGTACTTCACAACCGAATTCTAACCTGGGAAAACCTAAAGAAAAGGGTCTTCATAGGCCCGTCACAGTGCCACCTCTGTCAAGCTAAGGAAGAAACAACGAATCATCTCCTTGATGAATGTACCTACACAATAGAGATCTGGGACTGGGCGACAGGTATTTTTCGATAGTCCAATAGGATCTGAGGTAACATCTGTGCAACCATCAACAACTGGAATGAGAGTTACAACGAAAATGAAGAGGTGAATCTATGCTGGACTCTCATTCTGAGGATGATCATATGGACAATATGGAAAGAAAGGAACCGACACATATTCAAGAATGAAAGCCTTCCGGAAGGGAAAATCAAATAAAAAATAATGTCCATGACAAGAGAAACGATGCAGAGCCACAACTACCAGAATGGGAAAGCGTAACTCGCAGGTCGGGACTCTAGAGTCCTAGAATATTTTCACCTAAAAGACGGGCGCAACTGCACACAAATAGGACGACCACCGCAACTCCAAATAGGTGAGCGCAACTGGAATCCCCCTCCAACAGGGTCCGTCAAGTTGAATTTCGACAGGGTGGCAAAAAGAAACCCAGGCATGACAGGAATGGGTGGGGTAATCAAGGATAGTGGAGGCAACATAATCCGACTGTACACTGGGAGTATGGGAAATTCAACTAACAACGCAGCGGAATTCGGATCCCTGAGATCGGCCTCGAAATTATAAACTGTGAAAGGATGACAAACACTATCGTGGAAGGTGACTCCGCTCTGGTAATCAACACGGTGAAGAGACTCCAAAATGGCACCAGAGTGGACAAAGTTCAGAGACACTGGCGCTTGGCACACTCCCTGCAAAAAATCCAGGAACATCTACAAAAGATGAACATAGTGGAGTTGCGCTGGGTACACAGGTCAGTGAATGGCCTGGCGGACATAATCGCTAATGAAGGGGTTAGAAAGGAAGAATCAAAGTTAGACACTACTCGGAGCAACATCCCAAACGGTCTATTCAGAACAGACTGCATACAACTAGCGACAAAAGACCGTGATGACAGCTTAAGTACAGAAGGTCACATCGAGAGGAGTTGTGCAAGGCCAATAGGCGGGCACGACGAATCCAAGCAGAATCTTCATGTCCAACACCTGATTACAAGTGACAATGTGGGATCATACCACATAACAGATGGGGGTATGACATCAAGGTCACATCAATAGGAAAAAGCGCAAGGTCAGTGCAGGGGAAAGTACAAATGGGACTCAGCAGGTCGTGAGTGACGTAGGACCAAAAAAGTTACCACACACCAGTAGGGTCACACCTCTCCCAAGAACAGGTACGAGGAAGAGAAAAGTTGGTTACACAACGAGCAGGGGCAATGGTCGGCGCAGGGATAATGGATGGATTATCATGGTCACACATACTGAGACAAAGAAAAAGGATGGGAAGGACCACCTCTACGGGCAGACCATGATTGCAAGGACGAGATCGCAGCTGGAGAATTTTCGTAAGAGGTGAAGCACTAGGAATAGATGCAATTGAGCAAAGCACATCAGCAGAAGCCACCACAAAAATAAGGACCCGGAAAGAAGGAACCCCTGGGTTGATAGGAACAGGAGGAGAATTCAGAGAAAGAACCACCATAAGCCAGCCAAGATGGTGCGTATGAAGACAACGCACATCAAAAGAAACACCCAGATGGAAGAAAATCCGACAAGCCATAGAAGGATTTGAAGGATGGAGCAAGCGATCCGAGATGCCAAGGGCACCTTCCAGGCGTTGGTTGAACTAAAAGGACAAGCGACCATCATCATGTGAGAGAGGGAAATCACTGCCAAGCACAAGGGAAAAGCCTGGGAGGAACCGAGCCAGGAAGCTGACTAGACAATGGACCCAGGGACCACGCAGTCCAGGGAAACCCTCTACCATAAGATGGTAGAGATGGCATCGTGGACAAAGATGTTAATAGACAAAGTGAGCACATAAAAGAAAGCTGCCAGCCGGAAGGGTAACAAGGACCAAACAAAATTGCTAAAAGAAATCACGAGTCACCTCAACAACCTGGACGCTAGTACAAAACGAATTGCAGAGGACCAGAAGAACTAGAAGGAGAAGCTGGAGCGAATGGCTATACAATTCCACTTATACTTGCACTACGTCCATCATATGGACATAACACCAACTGATGGGAATGGAGCACCAGCCCGGATCAGGAAGACCCACACGGTGGCCCAAAAGGAGGAGACCAAGGACAAGGCGAAATATGGAAAGAAGAATCTCATAATCCTGGACTAGCGTCGGGTTAGCCAATGATCAGTGAATGTGACTGGGTCAGTCCTAATTGTTGTCTTGTGTTTTTTATGTTTCTGTTATGATTAGCTTGTCAAAAACTGGATATGATGAGACTGGACCGGTTTCCCAATGTGGCAGTCCAACCATACCCCTCTGCTATCTCAAAGAACGCAACTCTGGAACCCCTGGGATGGTTTCCTTTTTGGCAAACCAGGGAGTTCCTCTTTTTGTATATTAGTCGTTTTTAGTAATACAGATACTCACACTCACTTACAAAAAAAAAGAGTGATATTTTTATATACATTTTAAATAAAATAAAAAACAAAAAATCAATAAATTTGAATGGTATGTGGCCATCTATATAATCTTTATAAAATGGTTTAAGAACATAAGTTTTTCCATTTTATAGTGAAGGTCTAATCCAATTGATTCTAAAATAAACAAGAAGTGATATGGGTGGATTAAAGAAAGAGGTCATGATATTTGTGTAGTCGAGATTTAAATCTTTCTCGGATAAACATATAGTTTTTTCATGTTTCTTTACTTTTTGTTTACATTTGCATCCTTTTAGTCAGTTTTGATAAAAACGTAGTGAAATCCATCATCTCTTGATTAGTAGTCAGATTGTGTGGGGCCTCAAATGTTGTCATTAGAAATCATAAATATGATTTTGGCTTAATGGTAAAGATCACTGTGTTTGAATAATTGTTGATTGAATTTATAAAGGTGTAGATGAGATTATTAGATATTTTGGTATCCATTTTGGCATGAGACTTTCTTCAACTCTGATGTGGGAATAACACCTAGATAAGGTGTTAAAAACCTTTGTTATTGGTAATTTACTCTAGTATTCTCCAAGCCATCCATTACTATATTTCTTGTTGGTTTCCTAACAAATTGAGAGCAAATATCATTTTTCAGGACTTGTTAAGATTCGTCTTCAAGGTGAATGAGAATAGTCTGGGTGAAGAGCATGGGAAGAGTGTTAGAGCATGGGACATCCAAAAACATGTTGAAAGGCCATAAAGACTGAGATATATTATAGAGGGAATTGTGCCATTGATGTGATTTGATACATTGACCTAGCAATGTGAAAACATGTAGTCTGAGAGGTGACTTACAAAATCAAATATGACTAGAAGCACCACAACAATAAAGGGAAAACCAAGTTTATGGTATAGTATCTAGATGCTTATATTTTTCATTTGCATAGTTTCCTCCATCCGACTTTAAGTTGAAACCAACATAGGCTGGTGCAAAATCCATACTTAGAAAATTAACAAGAAGTGCTACGTAGACAACATGAAATCCATTTCATTGAACTCCTGCTAAAATGATACTTTTACCGTGGCCTATGAAATTTACAATGACACTAAATACTATAATTTTGTTAAGGGATAAAAAATCAGGGCACATGTGTGCCATGTACCTTCTCTCTTGAGTACCATGACAATGGGAGAAGATTAAGAACTAGTACTAGGACAGAAGGCACTTGCAGCTAAAAAATGTTGAATTTTTTTTCTCAATTTCATTTTTTTGGGAAAATGGGGGATGAAAAGGGTGGAAATTGGAGGTAGAATACCATCAACAAGTGGAATAGAATGATCATGGGGGACATGGGAATGTGGGAGTCCTTGTGGGTTGTCAAATACAAAGCGGTGTTTGGAGAGGATAAACTGTAAGTTGGGATGAATAGTGGGTGAGGGGGTCTCAACTGCTTGAATGTCATGGAATTGGGAAATAATGTTGGAATGATCTTTTTTGAGGAGTTTCTCCAATCTATTTGAACTGATAATATCAGGGAAACCTGTCGTGATGCCTTGGAGTTGGTATTGTTGTCCATCTTGTTGGAAACTCATGGTTAATTTCTTGAAGTCCATGGTGAATGGCCCTAGGGTGCATAACCTTTCAACACCTAGAACAATATCTCAATTGCTCATGTCAATAGTAAACATGTGGGATTTCAAGTTATAATGACCAATTTGTAGGTGCAAATTGTCACAATGACCCCCACATTTGATGGAACCTCCATCAACAACCATGATTTGAAAGTTAATGATGGCACATATATAGCGCATGGTCTCTTGAGAAACTCAACGATGAATAAAATTATGGATGATGCCACTATCAACTAGGATAATGACTTTATAATGTTTGATATAGTCAATTAACTTAAGGGTTTGGGGAGCGGAGATACCAATGAGAGCATTTAGAGAGATAAGTGGTTCAACTTTTGTTGGATCAAAGGGAGGGATAGGATCATCGGCCTGGGGATATAAATAAATGTTATTTTTATTAATTATTTTTGTTGTTATATTACAAACCAAAATAAAAATAACAATAATTTTTTTATCAACCCCAAACAAAAATACAATAATACCAATTATTGCGGGAAAATTATACTAATACAAAACCTAACAAACTATAATTGTCATACAGAAATCATGTGAATTATTAGAACCAAAATCCAATTTTTCTGATTGTTTAATGGGAACGAGGAAAATCCAAAGAGCGTTGATTAGTATATCAAATTGGACTCTTAGATCATGTGCCATGTGGAGCAGAGTTTGTTATTAACTTGAATTATTCTTCTTGGAGGGTGCCGTATTCAAACAATTCAAAACAAATCGTTTTTCCCTCATGCAGTCTGCAAAATAGAGCTCTGAAGAACCCTGAATTTCTCCTAAATGGTTGTGAAATCCAGAAAATCACTCGTGTGCTACCTAATTGCCTTCGTTCCCAAGAAAACCCATGTTTTATTCTTTTCTAATTTGTCTCGGTTTGCTTAGAAAATGCGTTTTAAAATCATGTGTTTTAACAGTTATGCATTTCTAGCAATTAAGTTTTCTGGCAATTACCTCTGAAGAAATTGAAAACTGGATGATGCCTGCTGTTGTTGCGCTCGTTTCCTTGATAATTGTAGATTTTAATTCAAGGTGTGATGGGAAAAAATTTCAGATCTATCATTTGCGGGTTTAGCATGCAAGACCAGAATTCAATCAATCCCACTCATAGTTCAGCTTTATTATAATTTATTATTATTATTATTATTATTTCTTCTTGGCCAGAGCGAAACAATGCACCTTAAACCTGAAGATATAGTAGATGTGAAGGCTTCAATCTAAATGATCATGTTGTTTTATTGTTGCAGATTTTATTCCAGATCAAGGTGAAAGGATGGTGGCTCAAACCAAAAATAAACCAGACCGAGAAGACATGGTTCAATCGATCGCAAAATGACACACAAAGTTCATCCAGAAAATGAAAAACAAAAAAAGTGTTGGCGTGACATTGTTTCAACCATTGTTGCAGCATAAACGTCATTGTTTCAACAAGTAAAGTTTCGTTGTAACAACATGTAAAATGCCGTTGTACCAACATGTTGTAACAACATGTAAAATTTCTGTTGTATCAGCATGCAGTAACGACAAAAATTTTCACTGTATCAGCATGCTGTAACAACGAAAATTTTCGCTGTAACAACATGTAAAATTTGGTTTTGTTTTTATTCGTCTAAAAATTTGTTTATTGTGTTTATTTGTAGGTCAAAGGATGGATGCAAAAACATTCATTCCTGAAATCAAAATCATCCCTATTTTCTTATCGGTGTTTTATTCGTTATCCAACCTACTTTATGCTAAATGGAAATTAAATATTAGTTACGTGTAGGCAAATAACCAATGGATCCAAGCATGCAACAGTAGCAACAATATGTTCAATAGCAATTTTTCGAATGAAAAATAGAATTTACAAGAATGAATGAATCTAGTTGTTGTAACGACAAACTAACTAAATAAAAATAAAAATAAAATTTATCTAATCGAGTGCTTATCTGGAACCATTGCTCAATAATGCTTTCATAGGCACGTTTTTCCTCGCTCAAATCTTGCTGCAGCTCCTCATTGTCCTCCTCAAGTTCCTCAGATGTTGATTTTTCGTTCGTTTTTGGAGGAGTATTTAAGCTCTGGGCTGCTGTCAGGATCTCCTCTTCCCGGGAAGAAGAAAGCCCAGATTTCGCAAGGATCTAATCGAGTTGTTCCAAGCTGACACTCATAGTTAAATCATATTGCAAAAGGGGTTCTTACAACACCCAAATCAAAAAAAAAAAAAAAACCTGAAAATCACACTTGCTTAAACACATGAAAGCCTCTTCACAGTTGCAAAAATTGAAATTGCTAGAATTGAAATCTACACTTGTGCTTGCAGGAATTGAAACACTCCCTACATTCCCTTACCCATATTTCACCTCAGAGTTAGGAGCATGACTAATCACACTTGCATGAAAATTCAAACTAAACTTCAATCCATCGTGCTTCCCCGACAACGACGCCAAAATGTTAGGTGAAAATATTGTCGTTTAATTCCATTGTAGTACTTGCCCAACTATTTAATTTGTCAATCCAAGGTTCGTAGGCTTACGAAGCACACACACTATATATGCAGGACTGAAGTAGAAGTAATCCAATCTAAATTGCTAAAATGGAATTAATCTAGGAAAGCATTGAAAGACTAACTAGGAAAGTATTAATCTAGGAAAGCAATACAACATGTGAAGAGTTGAATGACAAAAGACATATGTGAGCTCACACAATATATCAATTTCAAATTATATTACAAGAGTCAAATGACAAAGCATGGAAGAATAACAATGAAAGAATCAAAGCTAAGAATCCCCTTCTCCTGATTACAAGACTAGATTATGAATTACATGATCTCTAACTCCCCCTCATGAAGAGAGAGCACTCTCTTATATACATGAAAGTCTTGAAGAGTGTCATAATTACAGATCCATTATTCTCTAAACCATTCTCAACTACTTTCCCATTATTAGAATATATGATCCCTTCAAATCCTCCACACATCTCTTAGATAAGATACGTCATCCAAATCTTCCATGATCTTTTCCTTGAGATCTCTTTCAAATCTTCAAAGTTTGAAGATGTAATTCGAATTTGAGGATAGGTGGTGAATTTTGACTTTGTTGAAATTTTCACATATGCCTGCACACATCATCAAACTCATCCAACCTTGATATATAATGAAAACATGTTATTTTTCTAATATTTAATCATAAATTCACTTATAATACTAAAATGAATACCATGGAAAATAATAAGGAGAAACCCAAATATATTTATGAAAATGGTATGATGGAAGGTTAATGGGACGATGAAATGTAAGGAATAGTGAAGGAAAAGGTAGATGAAAATACAACATTTCTGAGGCCCAACACTGACTAGACCCGTTAGTCGACTATAGAAGTTGGACAAAGGAGTCAATCGAATAGACAGTTAGAGTTGACCTACTAGGTAGTTAAGAAATGTAACCGACAACTAACTGTATGGCATGTGTGTATGTGTGTGTGTGTGTGTGTGTGTGTGTGTGTGTGTGTGTGTGTGTGTGTGACTATGTAATAGAGAGAGAAGAAGGCTATTTTATATGTATAATAAAGTGAATATTGATGGTTCTCCCATTACTTGTGTATGCTTTCATGTATGTCTATGTGTGCTTATATATAATGTTGTAACATATGCTACTCTATGTAAGGAACTATTGGTAACCTTCTCATACTTACTCTCGAACTACAACATCGGTTCTGTTGTTGGTAGTTCTAAACTCGAGCATGTATAAAACTAAAAGCACATCAATTTTAAGTTTGGAAGACATATGTGAATGGTGGGAGCACAAAATAAATAATTACATAAAAAAATTACGCAAGAAGGAATCGACTAGCGATCACAAAAGCACATACATAGTTCTTCTCGGAAACACATGAACGATTCCTAGAAGTTATCCCAAAGGCACTATTCAAGTATCTCACTCAACAACCTAATGCACAAACTCTCTCCAAATGAACATTTGATGCTCAAAATAATGAACAGAGGAAGAACACATTTGAATGAGTCGTTTGAAAGAATCATCGATGATTACATTGAAGAAAAAGCAATCGAATATAGAAAGTTAGTCAAAACTGTAAAAGATAAATTTTACACCGACTTGCACAACAGTTTCCTTTGCAATGTCCCATCCTTGCTGCATTAATTTATGTTAGAAAAGGGAGTCGGAGACATTGTCGAATGTCGACCCCTCTTGGCCAATCCTCCACCAAACTCAAATTGGCAAGGGAAGAAAGAAGAGTGGGAATAATTCCTTGAAGCCAATTGCAAAGATACAAGAGAAGCCTAGGACTACTTTTTGAAGAAATGAAAACAACAAGAATGAGCAAAACCGCCAACCTCGAGTAATTCGGGTCGACGATGGGGGGTTGGATAATCTGTGAGATTATATAAGTAGATTCGATCACACCAAAGTCGAAAGTGTCTGAGGTCAAGAAGAATATAACTGAAACAAGAGATGCATTAGATTCAATTGGGAAGTCTACATGGCAAATGTAGTTCTATAAACCCTTAGTCGACATCCAAAGACTGGAGTGGGACAAATAACAAAAGAGGTAAGAAGAGTTATGAAACGAAAGGGATCCTAGAAGTTCAAATTGAAAGCCTCCCTAGGTGCGACAGTTCGTTGGAGCAGCGATAGAGAGTTCCCTGAAGGCTCCTGGGAGGAATGCAAGCTTGCAAGTGAGTGTGGCAGCCAGTGTCGCCCAACAAGAAATCGACAAAGTCGACAGTATGGATATTGATGATTCAAGACCCTCTATTCAATATTCTCCCACGAGAATTCCTAGATGCACATTACAGAATTCCTTCGTTAGAGACTTCATGTGGATACTCAATCCCCAAAGGTATGGTGTCAAACTTACAATGTCGGTCATATAAGAGACACACTTCTAATTGAAGCATAAGAGAATATCCAAAATTGACCTGAGGATATATTCCTCCACATAAGAGATCTCACAGACTCCTCCCCCCTACCAAATTTACTTCTCAAAGATTCTAAATCAAAATATAGTGAAAAACAACCGACACAACCTTTGAGAGGACGATTCGTAGAATATATAGATAAAGGTTTTCAGAAAAACGATACAATCCCAAGCAGAGAACAAACACAATTAGCACTAGAATATAGTCCAACTAAAGGGTAAGTGCATGAAGTTGGTGGACAATAAAGTGGAAACAGGGTGAGCAGGAACGCACACCCACACGAACGTGTGCACATTTCTAGGAATGCGCACATGTTCCTTATGTGACAGGTTCATCAAACCGTAAACTTCCACTCAGCGAGCCACATAGACACGTTCCCAAGACCACATGTGCATTCTCAAGATAACCTTAGACAACCTTAGGGGGAGAAAACCTTAGACAACACCAAAGTTCATTCCACAGGTACTTCTTGGGGTCAAAGTTCTCGAGGTCATAGTTCTAGAGAGTTCAAAGTTCCACAAGTCATAGTTACATAAATCATATTTCCAAGGATCATAGTTCCACATGTCATGATTCCTGGGGTCATAGTTCCGTAGGTCATAGTTCTTGGGGTCAATATGACCTCTGGAAGTATCTCTAGAACTATGACCCATGGAACTTTGACCTATGGAACTATGACCTTGGGAAATTTGACCTTAGGAATTATGGCCTCGGGAACTTTGACCTCGAGAACTTTGACCTATGGAACTATGACCCGTGGAACTATGACCTCTGGAACTATGACATCTGGAACTATGACCTCTGGAACTATGACCTTTGGAACTACACCTTCTAGAACTATAACATATGGAACTATGACCCCAGGAACTATGACCTATGGAACTATAACCCGAGGAACTACGACCTCTAGAACTATGACCCCAGGAACTATGACCTATGGAATTGTGACCCCAGTAACTATGACCTATGGAACTATGACCTCTAGAACTACGTCCTCAGGAAATTTGACCTTTGGAACTATGACCCTAAAAACTATGACCCATGGAACTATGACCTCTGGAACTATGATCCGCAGAACTTTGACCTCTAGAACTATGACCTTGAGAAATTTGACATCATGAACTATGACCTCAGGAACTTTGACCCGGGGAACTTTGATCTCGGGATCTTTGACCTCTAGAACTATGACCTTTGGAACTTTGAACTCTGAAACTATGACCTGTGGAACTATGACCTCTAGAACTATGACATTTTGTTTTAGTGACCTCTGGAACTATGACCTATGGAATGACCTCTAGAACTATGACCCGAGGAACTATGATCTCTGAAACTTTGACCCCAAGAACTATGACCTTAGGAACTTTGACATCTAGAACTATGACCTCTGGAACTATGACCTATGGAACTATGACCTCTAGAACTTTGACCCCAGGAACTATGACCTTTGGAACTATGACCTCTGGAACTATGTCCTCTAGAGATATGACCTCTGGAACTGTGACCTATGGAATAACCTTTGGAACAATAACCTGTGGAACTATGACCTTGGGAAATTTGACCTCAAGAACTTAGACCTATGGAACTATGACCTGTGGAATGACCTTTGGAACTATGACCCTAGGAACTATGACCTCTATAACTTTGACCCTGAGAACTATGACCTCTGGAAATTTTGCCTCTTGAATTATGACCTCTAGAACTTTGACCCTAGGAATTAGAACCCAAGGAATTATGACTTGTGGAACTATGACCTTTGGAACTTTGCCCTCTGGAAATATGGCCTATGGAATGACCTTTGGAACTATGACCTCTAGAACTATGACCCCAGGAGCTATGACCTCTAGAAATTTGACCTTTGGAACTATGACCTTGAGAAATTTGACCTCAGGAACCTAGATCTCGAGAACCTTGACCTCTAGGACTATGATCTGTGGAACTATGACATGTGTAACTACTCCCCTTGGAACTACTCCCTCTGGAACTTTAATCTCTGGAACTATGACCCCAGGAACTATGACCTATGGAACTTTTCCCTTTGGAACTATGAGATTTCTACAAACTCTATGTGGTAAGTGACACCTTCATGACTATAACCTTGATTTTATTTGTGGCACTAAATATTTTAGTCTTAAAGTACAATTCGAGTGTGAGAGACCAATATTTTACTACCGTTTGCATTAATTTTGCCTTCAAAAATTAGGATCCAACGCTTACATTTACCTTGAAATAATTATTTCTACCAAACATAGGTGGCACAAATGCACAAAGCATTAATTAGGACATAATTCTTTCATATGGTTTCACATACTATGTAAAGTTTTCATCGCATTTCCTTCAAGGACTTCATCAATGATTGATCGATTACACTAATGTCATAATCCCATTGAAACTTATAGAGTTTGTGTTACCTACCCTTTTAGGTCCCATTGATTATGTCAAAGGGTTTGTAGGGTATTTGAGTTGAACCTTTGCTTCATGTACTAAAACTTGAACCTTTGAACCTTTGTAGGGTGGTTGAGTTGAACGCCCTTTGAAACTTTGACCTTTGGAACTATGACCCTAAAAACTATGACCCATGGAACCATGACCTATGGAATTGACCTCTGGAACTTTGACTTCTGGAACTATGACCTTGGGAAATTTGACCTCAGGAACTATGAACTTGGGAACTTTGACCTCTAGAACTATGACATATGGAACTATGACCTCTAGAATTATGACCTCTAGAACTATGACCTCTGGAAATTTGACCTCTGGAACTATGACCCTTGTAGATATGATATGTGGAAATATGACCTTATGTTTTAGTGACCTCTAGAAATTTGATCTCTAGATCTATGACCCATGGAATGACCTCTAGAACTATAAACCAAGGAGCTATGACCTATGGAACTTTGACCCCAAGAACTATGACCTCGGGAACTTTGACCTTTGGAAATATGACCTATGGAACTATGACCTATGGAACTTTGACCCCTGGAAATATGACCCCAAGAACTATGACCTCTAAAACTATGACCTATGGAACTACGCCCTCTGGAACTATGACCTATGAAATGACCTCTGGAACTATGACATGTGGAACTATGACCTGTGGGTCATAGTTCTCAAGGTCATAGTTCCAGAGGTCATAGTTCCTCGGGTCATAATTCTTGGGGTCATAGTTCCACATGCCATAATTCCATGGGTCATAGTTCCTGTGGTCACAATTCTAGATGTCATAGTTCCATGGGTCATAGTTACAGAGGTCATAGTTCCAGAGGTCATATTTCCATAGGTCATAGTTCCAGAATTCAAAGATCCAAAGGGCGTAGCTCCATAGGTCATAGTTCCATGGATCATAGTTCCTGGGGTCACAGTTTCAGAGGTCATAGTTCCATAGGTCATAGTTCCAAAGGTCATTCCACAAGTCATAAAGTTATAGAGGGTGTATCTGGCTAGAGGTCATAATTCCATGGGTTATAGTTCTAGAGTCCAAATTTCCAAAGGGCATAGTTCAATGGTTCATAGTTCAAGAGTCCAAAGTTCCAAAGGGTGTAGTTCCAAAGGTCATAGTTCCACGTTTCATAGTTCCTAGGGTCACAGTTTCATAGATCATAGTTTCTAGGGTCATAGTTCCAGGGGTCATAGTTCCACATGTCATAGTTCCACAAGTCATAGTTCCTGGGGTCATAGTTCCACAAGTCATATTTTCATAGGTCATAGTTCCAGAGGTCACAGTTTCATGGATCATAGTTCTTGGGGTCACATTTCCATGGGTCATAGTTCCCGGGGTCACAATTCCAGAGGTCGTAGTTCCATAGGTCATAGTTCTAGAGGTCAAAGTTCCAAAGGGCGTAGTTCTAGAGGTCACAATTCCAGAGTTCAAAGTTCTAAAGGGCGCAGTTCGAGAGTTCATAGTTCCATGGGTCATAGTTCCAGAGGTCATAGTTATTGGGTCATAGTTCAGGTCATAGTTCCACGAGTCACAGTTCCAGAGTTCAAAGTTCCAAAGGGCGTAGTTCTAGAGGTTATAGTTCCATGGGTCATAGTTCCTGGGGTCACAGTTCCATAGGTCATTCCACAGGTCATAAAGTTCTGAAGGGCGTAGTTCATGGGGTCATAGTTCTCGTAGTCCATCAAAACATGACTACTTTTGCATACCATAGTTTCACTGCAACATCCACAACAACTCTTGGAATGATCTCATAAGTCATGAATATATCAATAACTCCAACATTCAGTTGTAATCATATTAATTTCAATGAAACATAACATAAGAATGCTTTAGCACTAGAAGTCACCTTCAAATTGAATAGAAGGTAAGCCCAGTACCCATCAGTTTATGTGAGTGTAATTGAGTTTTAAGAGGTCAAATGGAGAAGACTCAATGATAATAACATTCTAACTCAGAAATCTGGACTAGCATGCACAAGCAATTGAGGTCTGGAATCAACTTTAGTCAGTAAGTTGGAGTAAGCGTGAATAGAGGGAAGACTTTGGTGAGAAGAGTGTAGAGGTCTACCATGGACATCAAGTCTTCCAGCAGCCTAAGGAGGAAAAACTTGAATGCAATATCCTCTTGAATTCAAATCTTAAAGAAACTGAAAGAAATTATAACAACACTATAATCAAACATTCATCACAATACAGTTACAACAATTCATGTGAATCAATCATTCATGAACTCTCTCAGTATCAAAGGCAAATAAGATGGAGTAAGAAAGTTGACTTAGATTAATCAAGAAATCTCAAATCAAGTACATAACCAGAGAACTGATGTTCTTCATCAAAATACTACAATAGCAGGGAGCCTAGCTCAACCATTCGACCCTAACAAAATATTAAAACTATCTATTTATACTCAGAACAATTGCAACCACTGGGAGCGTGATTGGACCAATGCATTTAAAGTTTTCAGTCGGTTCCTGCTCTGTCAGACTGTTCAGGCCTTCTCAGATCAGATGGGCGCTTCATGACTTCGCGCTTCGCGAAACCTGCACCTTGTTCCATACAAAACCTTCGATCCGTGAAACATCGAATCTGTTGATCTGTTGCCATGTGCCCCTCTAGATCAGACGATCCAAATCCACTTTGCGCTTCACGAAGTTTACTTTTGCTTCCTTCCAAAACTCCCGAGAGTCACTTACGCAAACTATCGGATCAGCTGCCACTTGTCCCCTAAGATCCACAGTCCAGATTTACTTTGAATTTCAGAACTTTGGCACCTCGGCTCTTTGATGCTTCTTACTTGGAAAATCCTGCAACAACTTTCTCCGCAGCCCGGATCTGGTGCCACGCGTCTCTTCGGATCGAACGACTCATGCTCACTTCGGTTTTCGGGACTTCGGACCTTTGAAAAACAACTTTAACAATATTTTGAACCCCCGATTCCCGCGAACTGCTAATCTGATCCTCACAAGGAATCTCCACCATCGCAAAACTGAGCCTGCCTATTTGTATTTTAAGCCCGAAATGAGCTGGTCTGCATGCTGCGCTCGGACGCTTCATGTGCAGACCACGAACTTGGACGACATGCTGCCCTTGACAACTATATGTGATAACATAATGTATTCAAATAATTCATTCAAAGATATATCCCAACATATACATGTGCATAACCACAACTTGCACACTTACATAATTTATTCATGCACATCTACTCAATGCATCCTTGCATTGATTCAAGAATAATGTATCCATGTGTCATGTATTCCACCATGATGAGTTCCAAATTTGTCTATCCTATGTTTCAACACATCATCCAATCACCTCCCCAATACTTGCTCGACAGTCTATACAACTTCCTCCTTAGACAGACTCAACACCATCTATATACCCTTTCTCTACTAAACAATACCTTAGGCATACTAGAAAGGGTTGGGGGCACCTACACACCCAAGGTTGGAATTACTTGCAATTTCTAAAAGATGGAGGAAGGCATCTCATGTAGTAATACTTAAAAGAGTAAAAAATTGTATCGATAATAGGATGGACTACAAGTGAGGGGGAAACCCACTTTTAATACAACTATCATATTAATACTTTTCCACTAACATAGTGGTGATTAATTCATATAAACAACACTTACCCACTAACTTAATTATAACTCATTCATATAAATAATGTCAACTAATTTCATGATGGGGCATTAATTATCTTACAAACAAAATAACTATTTTACAAAATATGTTGTTTATAAATACACATCCTTAACCACAACATCCAAACACAAAAAGCTAAGCCAAAGAAGGGCCACTACTTTTTAATCTAGAGATGCATGTACTTTGGCAGTCTCACTTACAATATTCACTAATGAAAGAAAGAAGAAAGCTTGATGATAGCGGAGATTTCCTATATGAAGCTACCAATCTGTCACACTTAATATCTAAATTCAACTAAGTACATAGATTAATTCTATTCTACATCTAAATTATTTGTAAAGATATTTAAGCTATGTTAAAAATTAGAATCTTAGCTAATCAAAATTAAAACTTAGTAAAATCTATGCTAAGAAAATGTGATATTAATCCAAATCTAAAGTTAAAGTTGATTAAATCTAATCTAGCATGCTCATTGTTAAAGTCTTAAAAGTCTACATATATATTCTACTAAAATAAACTAAGCAAAATGTTTTTTTTGTTTTTTTTTTCTAAAATGGGTGTAACAATTCTAGAGGTCACCCTAACAATGTTGTGGCATATTTTTAAAATGGGTGTAACATTTATATAGGTCATAGTTCTAGAGGTTATTCCATAGGTCATAGTTCTTGGGGTCACATTTACAAAGGTCATAGTTCCAGAGGTCATAGTTCCAAGGGTCATAGTTCCAAATGTCATAGTTCCACAGTTCATAGTTCTCGGGGTCACAGTTCTAGAGGTAATAGTTCTATAGGTTATTCCATAAGACATAGTTCTTGGGGACACAGTTCCAGAGGTCATTCCACGGGTCATATTTGTAGAGGTCAAAGCTCCAGAGGGCGTAGTTCCAGAGGTCATAGTTCAACAGGTGATAGTTCCAGAGGTCATAGTTCCATAGGTCATAGTTCCTGGGGTCATAGTTCCACATGTCATAGTTCTAGAGGTCATAGTTCCACAGGTCATAGTTCCTCGTTTCATCCCACAAGTCATAGTTCCTGAGTTCAAAGTTCCAAAGGGGCATAGTTCTAGAGTTCATAGTTCCCGAGGTTACAATTCTAGAGGTCATAATTCCATAGGTCATAGTTCTTGGCGTCACAATTCTAGAGCTCATAGTTCCATAGTTCATTCCATAGGTCATAGTTCCAGAGGTCAAAGTTCCATAGGGCGTAGTTCCACAGGTCATAGTTCCACGGGTAATACTTCCAGAGTTCAAAGTTCCAAAGGGTGTAGTTCCAGAGGTCATAGTTCCTAGGGTCACAGTTCCTAGGGTTATAGTTCTTGGGGTCACAATTCCAGAGGTCATAGTTCCACGGGTCACGATTCCTAGGGTCACAGTTCCAGAGGTCATAGTTCCATGGTTCATAGTTCCTGGGGTCACAGTTCCATAGGTCACAGTTCTAGAGGTCATTCCACATGTCATAGTTCCAGAGGTCATTCCACCAATCATGGTTCCAGAGTTCAAAGTTCCAAAGGGCGTGATAGGTGACCCATCCTTCTTCGATACTATGATGATAGGTGACCCACAAGGTGAGGTGCTTGGTCAAATTACTCCTTTATCCAATAGTTGCAACAAGTGTTTCTTCAATTCATCTACTTCCAAGATGAGCTATATCTATATAGCCTAATATTTTGGTAATGGGGAGTTAGGAAACAACTGTATCTCATGTTGCACATCCCTCTTAGGTGGTAACCCTTTAGTCTCTATAAACACTTCTCTTTATTCTAGCAACAACTCCTCTAAATGGCATTTATTCTCTCTCATACATCCCTCAAAATATGCCTTTACTTTTACCAATTCATCATCTGGTTGATTCTCTCTTAAGAAAAGAAATACAAACTTCCTACTATAACTGATCAATTTATTGGCTTGGTTATCACTTACCAAAGAGATCTTGGATTTACCTTCATGTTCATTGAGGATGCAATACTTCTCATCCTTGATCACGTGGTACTGGTTTTCTCTCCTCATAAAGATTGCATCCCTTATATACATGTATAGGCTTTCAAACACTATAGCACACACATCAAGTCATACTACATCTACCTCCACTTCATCAATGTAGTTTGCACTTATAGAAAATTTTATCTTACACTGTTTAATGCTTAAGCTCTGCATCCTTATTTATCCATCCCAATGGATATGGGTTATGATGATCATGGACTTCCAATCCAAGATTTTTGACTAGATATTTTTCTATGAGGTTGGCTTGTAAACTGGAATTGAAT
This sequence comes from Picea sitchensis, assembly GCA_010110895.2. Lineage (NCBI taxonomy): Eukaryota > Viridiplantae > Streptophyta > Pinopsida > Pinales > Pinaceae > Picea > Picea sitchensis. The sequence goes on from SNQJ01S0144296.1 coordinate 20,697, forward strand.
AGAGTATACACCTTTGTTTTCTTGTCCTGGATATTAATATGGAAGAGTTTAGTCATCTCCTTCTCTTCCTTGTGATGAAGTCTAATCAAGTTCACCTTCTTCTACATTGTAGTGCAAACTATATTTTCATCTACATCCAAGTTGCTCCCTTTCTAGTTTCCTAAGTCCAAGGCTTGTAGGTTCTTCTTCTTGGCATCCTTCTTACAGATCTTTAAATTCATCTCTTGATGTAGCTTCCAACACTTATCTTCGATGCGATCGTCAATTTACAATGGTTGTATAGGTTGTTTGGGTCCTTGCACCAATACAAAATGGTTGTTGTCTTATTGTCCTTTCCTTTCCACTTGTTCTTCTCCTCCTTGGAAGTATCTTTGTATTATTTATATTTGGAACCACTTGGTTATCCTTTCTTATTGCCTATATTCTCCAATTATCATGCTTTCACATAGGCCTCATCAATTATGCTAGGTTTAAAGAGAATCACCCGCTTCTATAAATGACTATGTAGACCCCTTAGATACTTTAGGAGTACGTCTAGGTTCTTAGGAGATATAACCAACATAGTTGTAATTTTTTTAACCTCGATGATGTACATTTACACACTCTACCCTTTCCTCTGCTTTAAGTGATGCCAACATATCCAATTGTCCTCTACATACCCAATACGGTAGCATTGGGACTTGATGAGGGTTTTAAACACCTCCCACTTAGTTAATGGGGGATCACCCTATAGCCTAAGTGTCTTTGTGTGGCTTTCCCATCAAGTTAATTCATGGCCCTCTAATTTTAGTTGAGCAAAGGAAATAATTTTCTCTTCTTCTATGTTATGGAAATTGAAATAAACTTCTAACTATTGCTACCAATGACTCAACTTAATAACATCAATCTCACTTTGGTAGGGTGTGATGTCCACTTTCACTTCCATTTTAAACAAAGATTATAAAGAAGTGATAACATTGGAACTCAGTTCCTCTTTCTATGTCTCTTTTTTCAGTGCATTTTATGTGTCTTTGTTATCTTTTAATTTGTCATTTAATCCAACTTCTGCATTAGATCCACCAACCTCCCTAGAAGGTCCAAACTTTCTCTCTAGAGCTACCATAAGGAGGGCCATGCTTGCGAGATATATCAATGACTTATTTTTCATCTTCAAAGATCTCTCCTCCACCTCATCCTAAGGGTTGTTACCACAGGACTCATCAACCATGGCTAGGGTTCTCAATCTATGATTCTTACTTTTTAATTCATAGATCTTACAACTTTTCATAAAACCCCAAAGAAAACTTCTTTAATACCAATTTGATCTGTAAATTATTGTGGATATTCCACTAGAATAGTTCATCACAACAAATCTTACAAAATTCTGAGATCGTTTATTATGCAATTTATTCCCTTAGATCTGAAATCTAATTTTACTAGTTTAGTGGTCAAAATTAAGGAAGTAACATAAATTAAAATGAAAGAAACAAGCAAATGAACAGACCATCCACATAAAGGAACATAATACGTTCCCTTGGAAATCCAATATGGGAGAAAACCCATCTAGAAGGCAAACCCTATGCTCTGCTATCTTTTTTTCCCAATTATGAAATGAAAATACTAAAAAAGGGGCACTCACTATGAAGGTTCCACTGACACTATGGCCCAAATGATTGCTACATAATCTTTTATCTCCTCTTTTATGCTTCAATATCTAACTCCTAGATGCTCTATTAAGCTATGGAACAATAACTATACCAAAAGAACGAAAACCCTTCCTTTCCTAGCAACCCAATATTTAATATAACCTAATAGTCACCTAATCTTAGGATGATATGTAAACTTCCATGGATATTCCATTGGAACAATTCATCACAATGGATCTTATAATATTCTAAAATATTTTAATATGCAACTTATTTTCTTTGACATCAAGTTTATTATTACTAGTGTAGTGCTCAAATTTATAGAAATAATTGAAATTCAAAAATGAAAGAACAAGCAAATGAACACACCATCCACAGAAATGAACATAAGATGTGACCTACGAAACTTGATACGGGAGAAAGCCTAGCTATAAGGTGAGACCTATGCTCTACTCTTTTTTCTTCAGTCATGAAATGCAACTACAAAGAAATGAGAACCCTCTATGGTTTGAATGGCTATTATAGAATCTTCTATGGTTTGAATGGCTATTATAGAATCTTCTACCTCCTCGGTTATGCTCTCAAATCCCACTCCTAGATGCTCTGGTCAACTATGGATCAAATACAATACTGAAAGAATGGAAGCCTTTCTCTTCCTAACGAACCAAAATTTAACATACCCTAACAGTCGTTTAGGGTTAAGGTTAGGGTTTTTGCATCCCTCAACCCTAAATTAATGTTAGGGTTTTGGACCTTTTAATTTTTTTTTGAAAGTCGACACATGAATAGCCCCACATGTGTGGGAAATGGGGGTTAACGTGGCATCCAATCGGTACCACCGTGGTTAGCGAGGTAGGTCAAATTGCAAGAGGCATAACTTCCACATACAAACTCCAATTGAGGTGTTTTTCAAACCATTGAAAATATTTCAATGTTTAGAAATGTGTTGAGGGGTTGAAAGACTCATAAAGTTTTGACCCCAAAATATGTCATTTGATACCTCAAATTGGCTCTAGAAGGTTTTGCACCCCAAATCTCCAAACTAGAACATGCCACTAAAATGGGGCATGTAAGCCAATTTGTCCAGTTTTTCCACCCAAAAAATACCAAGATAGATGACATTATATAATGATCTATTATGGATCATACAGTTAGGAATTTTGCATGCCTCAAACCTTAATTAGTGTTAAGATTTTTGACCCTCTAGAATCTTCTTAAGAGTCCACATGTCACCAACCCCACATGTGTGAGTAACAAGCACTGAAGTGGAATCTACTCAATACCATGGTACTCAACGAGGTAGGTCAAAATGCAAGAGACATAACTCTCGCATATGAACTCCAATTGAGGTGATTTTCTCACTTTTGAAAGTATTTTGGTGTGTAGAATAGTGTCGAGGAGCTAAGAGCTATACTAACGAATTTTTGACCCTAAAAAGTGTCTTTAGATGCCTCAAATCAACTCTGGAAGGTTCCTAACCCTAAATAATCAAACTGGGACCTGCCCCTAAAATGGGCATTGAAAGACAATTCCTCTAGTTTTTCCACCCAAAAAATACCAAGATAGATGACAAACTATATAACGATCCATTCCAAATCAATTGTATACTTTAAAGGAAGGAAAATCATGTTCTTGTTTTATAATCAAAGTAAGAAATTACCAATAATAATTGGAAATCTCTTTCTTTCTGTATTGAAGCTTTGCCCACTCTTTGCTTGATTCTATGTCAAGCCCAATTGTTAATATTTAGAGATCATAGAGTACTCCAAATCCCACATTTGGTAATCAATCAATGACTACAAAATAGAGTAGTTTTTCTCTTTCAATCTCTTAAAATTGATCAAGAAGAAAAGCAAAAACAAAACCTTGAGTGTTGATCCCTCTTTCTCTTTTTTCAATTGGAATTTGGAATGAAGGAAATATTTACTTTTAGCGATCTCTCCTTTCCCTTTCTTAGTTTTGGCTTTGTATTTTAA
>SNQJ01S0144297.1:0-24296 GCA_010110895.2 Picea sitchensis
TCATCTTGTACTTGAACATTTAAGTGGGGTAAAAGGAGGTTGCCCCCTCGAAGAGGCTTATTATATGAAATTGTCTCTTTTTCAAGGCGTTGAGTACTTTTTCTGAGGTTTTTCTATGCTATATTGATATTTGGTTCTTAACAGGGAGTACCCAGGATCACTGATGAGTATGGAGAGATATGATCAGGAGACGTAGGAGGATGTCCATGTGTCACAAGGACCACTCTTCACGAGGGGTTTTGAGACATTTGGTCATACAGATGCTCATGGGGATTCCATAGCCAAGGACAGTTATGAGGACACTTCCATTTGTGTTCCATGATTGACTTACCTTCATATAGAGGTTGACCCAGTAGTACACCCAGGAGCCATGAGGTTGCAGGAATACATAGGAGATTACATGAGTATGCAGGGATATACAGTGATGAGTGGTAGTTCATAGAGACATACAGAGGTGTATAGCGGGATTCAGGAGGATGCACTAGATTACAAGGAGGAGATGTACTTCGTAGAGCATGGAGATTCCTCTCCCTTGCAGCAATACACAGATCTGGGAGATCACCTTCACAGTAGCAGCAATAGTGATGATGGATGGAGAGTGATTGAGCCGTAGATGTTGAAGATACCTACGGTTGTACCCGGTGGTTTGTGTTCAGGGATGAGTAAAAGCGATTATTTACCATGGGTGCTAGTGGACGAGCTTATGGTCAATTCCTTGGGATTAACCAAAGCATATGATGCTTTCCAGTCCTACAGTTGGATGCAGATATTTATGATAGCCTTTCTCTATACCTTCATCATTGACAAAAGCACAGGGGGATATAGATAGTGGCAGGGGACATGGAGAGTTGGTAAGCTGAGACCACATGACATGACTGTCTTTATTGCATACAACGGGATAAGGGTGGATCATCAGAGACGGACAGTTGAGGCCTTGGGTGTGATGGAGAGTATCTTAGGCCATGGGATAGACGATATCTCATAAGTTGATACATATTCAGATTCTCATTGTGATGAGTATGGAGGGCTTTCGACAATTGCCAGTAGGGAATATCATGAGTTAGTGGGGATTGGAAGTGATGGAATTCCAAATTTGACATGGGATCTGGGAGTCCATTTGGTTAGTAGCTTGCTTCATATTATGAGGATCCATGAGTGGAGGATCCATTATGTACACTTTGAGAAGACAATCATGATCAAAGTAGTGCAACATCAGCATGATGGTCCCTATCAGAGACTAGCATGGGACCCTGGGTTTACAGGGATGGGAATGTCCTTAACTGATGGAGACAAGTGGATCTTTGCAGGGGGAAGTCACTTTGACTTTCCAGTGAGTTTCAGTATTGGGGGGAGCACGTCACTTGTTGGTGATTTGTTGAGGTCTTGTAGTACCTCACTATGGAAACAACATGTTCAGTCAGTGGAGGTCGTGTTGGGGTTGGTACGGTCTTGGAGGACAGGCTCATCTCGAGATGAGACCATGTGTTATTTGTAGGAGACTCATGGTATTGATATGCTACAATACTATATTTCACGAGGCATTGCAATTCACATTTTGATATGGGATCCAAGGATTGGAGTGCTTTGTAGTTCAGTGTTTGATGGAGTTGAGTTTCGAGTAGAGTGGTTGCTCGGGGATTTGACTGAGATTCTTTAGCCATTGATCATTCCACTCATCAAGATCATGTGGGTGTCATGCGTGGAGAGAACTTGAAGAGGCCACATCTTGAGGGGAGTCTACCTTTTGTTACACAGGTGGATATGGGACCCCAGTATCATATGTAGTTGGATTTAGTTATTTCTTAAGGACAAGCAATATTTTGGTAGGGAGGATTGTAATGTCCCCATTTTGGGACATTATTACATTACAGAGTGTTATGCCTAACAAAGTAGCCAAATATGGGTGATAGTGATTTCGGGATATATTGAGGGGTTTTATTGGGTCCGACTTGCATCGTTCATCATATTTCATCATCAGGATCCATTCTGCACAGCGTGGATTTGGTTCCGTTGCATTCCAATGATTTCCATAATTTTGAGCTATTATGGGTCATATTTTAATTAAATTCACCAAGAAAGTCATAATGGGCATATCACTTGGAGAAACCTCTTAGTGTAATAGCTCATCGGAATCAGGAGGAAGAGAACTAAAGGATAATATGATGAGAAGTGACTTTCAGTGGCCAGAGAAGTCGAAAGGATGGATAAATCACTTTTAAGAGTTAAAATGGTTAATTAATTAATTAAGTTATTTAATCAAGGAATAATAAAATAAATAAAAAATCACTTGAAGAGAAAAGGTGAATAGGGGAGGTATAAAGGAGAGATAGGGGCCTCTATTCTCTCATTATGTTGATTGATTATTTTGTATTCGACCTCTTGTCTTGGAGATCTCTTAAAGCTTGGGGTTTTGAGGGTTTTGGTGGCAAACCCTAGGATTGGTTTCAGTGTTGCAACAATACACCCTAGCTAGTCATTTTGTGGGAAGAGATCACTCTGATTTCTTCATTGTGCTCATTGCTAGAGGAAGATATCTTTACTTATAGTGATTTCCTTCCTTCTTTGACTGAGTTTTTCAATGGTGGCATTGAGCTTGATTGCAAAGAGGATCGAATTGTTGTAGATGTTGAGATGCTTGAGCGTGGACAACATTCCTTGCTGTTGGGTCTAGTATTTCACTAGTGGGACAAGTTAATGACTGTGTGAGCTGAGTTCAACAAGTAGAAAAATGTGGGTCTTCTTCCTGAGCTATCTGTTGGGAGTTAGGCGCAATACTTGTGGGGAAAAAAAGCGTTGTAGTGGAAGGACTGAGTCCCTTCATTGTTGAGCAGCATTCCCAATGTCTGTGAGTAATTTTCTTAGTGTCGCTGGTTGTAGGAGGCACAGAGAGACAACCCAATATTATTGGCCAAGTTCATTTTCAGTTGGGACAAATTTCCTGTGGGAAGAATGCTGATATGTGAGGTTGTGATCAATGCTGGATTGGGGGGAGTTATACAACCATCAACATTTCATATACTCCTATATCTCACAAGTAAATCTCTGTGAGTTAGCAGCTGTTACTATTTTGGATATTTGTTGATATAAATAACATATATACATGATGTATGTGCACTTATATATATATCAATTTATTAATGATGGTTACTTCATATTTTCCATTGCAATATTTACTGTGTAGACAAAGGAAATTTTGGAAATAATTACTTGCATATAAATCACACATCTCATTTAGAAAACCACTATAAGTTATCCAACAGTCTTAAGGGAATTTGTCAGTAAAAGGATACCTCCAACAAAGTGTCTGACAAAAGTCTACACTCATAAAACACACCTATTTGTTGCAGCAGTAAGGTAACTATGACAGATGAGGTTCAAAACTTTACAGTGGTATTAGACCAAATATACCAAACATCAAATTCATTATATTTTTTATGTGCCCACCTTTTGAAAAATACATTAAGCTGGAGCAAAGAATACTTTTGGGAAAACATTATCTCTGAATTATCATCAATTGTTCCATTGCAAGAGATATTGAAATAGAACCTATAGCAGTTTGTATACAAACTGTTTGAACAAATTTCTCAATGAAAAACCCTCAAACCCAAAAAAATTGTCTCAAACTCAAAAGGGTATCAAGTGGGTATCTTACAGTGGCATCAGAGCATGGTCCTTTGCAACTGTGAGCTTTTGAAGGGAAGCATTGACAATAGATACATGAGAAAGATGGAAAATCAGTTAGAACAGCAGGTGTTTCAGGTGGGAACATGGAGAGGTGTCAGTTAGATACATTGACACCTCTCCAAAGTTGTTGAGACATAAAGATGGAGAGGTGTCACTTAGGGTGTCCATATGTATAAGTGATATCACCAAAATCACAACACCAAACGCTCCATACAAAGATGATGTGTTGAGAGACACTTTCCAGCTTATTATTACTACTTTTCGAGGGTTGGATGATATAACTAGTCCCTTGTTTGGAGAGAGGGTTACCATTCTGGAAACGATGGCCAATATTGAGTCATGTGTTTTGATGCTAGACATTGGGCGTATTGACTTGATTCTTGAGATGTTTCACATTTTCCTCTTTATTGTCAGTGGAGATCATCTAGAAAATGTGTTAACATCTATGCAAACCATTATGACTTGTGTTTTGGACGAGAGTGATGATATTCTAGAGTGGCTAGTATCACTTATACTAGCTTCCTTTGAGAGAGAAAAGGAGGAGATTTCTTCAGCTAGACGTAGAATTTCTATGAATGTAGTGGAGTAGTGTGCATATAAGCTTCATCCATATGTGACTATATCATCTGGTGACACTAGCACATGGGATGAACAGGTTGATAGAAAAACAATTCATGAGGAGGAGTTGACATCTTCATCATGTACAGAGGCTTGTGATTATCTGGGTGCAAGTACACCTAAGTATGATGAGGCATTGACACTAGATGAGTCACCTTTGGAGACTGATATTATTTCACAGGAGGTGCACATGACTGAGGACCAGAGTAGCACAATGGATACTGGGGAGAATTCTTATGGAGAGCCACGCAATTTGGCAATGCAGTTGAAGGTTAGTGAGGATATGATTGTGGTAGCTATGGGACGCTTTGATGCTACACATGCACTGGTGGAAAATTATTGTTGGAGGGCCTCGATGACACAGGATAGTTCAGATGGGGGATTTGTCATTGATAACTTCCATACACTCAGGGAGAGAGTGACTGTGATGAAGGATGACAACCAACAGTTGTCGATGGATAGGGATTACTTATTGGAGGTTGGCGAGATGTATCACAGGGCACTAACGATCAGGAGGTTGAGGTGGACTGACTCACTCATGACTTGGATGGCGATTCTTGGAAGGCACATGGATAGCCCTTTAAGAAACAGGGTCCAAATTAGAGGAGCTCCTTGAGGAGACTAGTGAGACATCCACTACAACTATCTCAACAGAGAGTCTGACATATCATTTAGCCACATTGCTAGAGGATGTTGGTGGTTTAGCAGTAGAACACCAGTTGATGGAGGAGCATGAGGAGTACCCAGTATCACTGATGAGTATGGAGAGATATGATCAGGAGATGCAGGAGGATGTCCATGGGTCACAAGGACCACTCTTCATGAGGGGTTTTGATACAGTTGGTCATACAGGTGCTCATGGAGATTCCAGAGACAGGGACAGTTATGAGGACACTTCCATTTGTGTTCCAGGATTGACTGACCTTCATATAGAGGTTGATCTAGTAGTACATGCAGGAGCCATGAGGTTGTAGGAGTATACAGGATATTACATGAGTATGCAAGGACATACAGTGATGAGTGGTAGTTCACGGAGACATACAGAGGTGTACAATGGGATTCAGGAGGATGCACTGGATTGCAGGGAGGAGATGTACTTTGTAGAGCATTTAGATTCCTCTCCCTTGCAGTAGTATATAGATTTGGGAGATCACATTCACAATAGAAACAATATTGATGATGGATGGAGAGTGATTGAGCCACCGATGGTGGAGATACCTACGGTTGTACCCAATGGTTGGCGTTCATGGATGAGTACAAGTGATTATTTAACATGGGTGTCAGTGGACAAGATTTTGGTCAAGTCCTTGGGATTGAACAAAGCATATGATACTTTCCAGTCCTATAGTTGGTTGCAGATATTTATGATAACCTTTATCGATACCTTCATCATTTACAACAACACAGCGAGAGATAGACAGTGGAAGGTGACATTGAGACTTGGTAGGTTGAGCCCACATGACAGGAATTTCTTTATTGCATACAAAAGGATAGGGGTGGATCATCAGAGATGGAAAGTTGAGGCCTTGGGTGTGATGGAGAGTATCTTAGGCCATGGGATAGAGGGTATTTTTGCAAGTAAATTGAATATCCTTGGAGGGCCATCCATGGTTGATGGCAGTGACATCGAGAGGGATCCCAAGACTAGGAAGATGAAGGACAAGATCGATACCTTGGAAAGGATTGTTGAGAAGATGATATAAACATTGTGCCAGCATGGTGCATTGACCTTATGGAGACTGGGATGGAAAAGATGAAGCATGGGTTTAACCAAGCCATTCAGGAATGCCAATCAACTGCAAATCTGATGACCGACACCTTGACGAATGACATTCAGGGTAGAATCAAGGAAACATAGGACTTACTTGCAACAGTTTCATAGAAGTTGAAGGACCAAGATGACACCATCACATTGTTGAAACGATATTTGGGTAATGGAAAGAGATATGTTTTCATGCCAATCATGATCAAGATAAAGGAGCCTGAGCCACATGATAGAACTTGCAATGCTAACTTGTTGGGAAACGTTTGTTGGGACATGGAGCAATACTTGGAGAAATTGAATGGAAGTTCGGACGAAGCCAAGGTGAACATTGCAACAATGTCCTTGATAGGATTCGCTATGATTTGGTGGAAGAACCAAGCAGAAGACTTGGAAATATGGAAAACCATTGAAAAGATTGAAATTTGGGCAAAGATGAAGGCAACCTTGAAGACACAGTTTGGTCTAAGGAGTCGAACACGGATCACAAGGAATCCATTGTTGGCTCTCAAACACACTGGTAAGATCCAAGCCTACATCAAGGAGGTCACAAGACTCATGTTGGAGATCAAATATATGTCGAAAGAAGATAGAATTTCCCATTTCATGAATGGTCTGCAACCATGGGCACAGAGTGAGTTGTGATGGTAGAGCGTGCAGATTTTTCCACTAGCGATCGTCGTAGCGAAAAAGTTGTTGGACTTTCGGGTGAACTGAAGACATGTCCTAGGAACAATGAGGACACCCAAGGTGAGAAGTAGTAGAAAGGGAGGGGAGAAAAGAAGGACAAGGGAAACATGAAGTCTTCCAAGGGCAAGGAAGACAATCCCAAGAAAATGGATGTAACAAAAGAGAAGACGTCGATTTCTTGTTGGATTTGTTCCAAGGAGCACTATGCAAAGAACTGTCCCTTGAAAAAAAAGTTGAATGCTTTGAAGAAGGAAGACAACCCATCTGTTGGAGTCTACAGGTCTTGAATGTTGTCATGGACGGTGAAACCATTGAGACCCAAGAGAAAGATGAGACAAAACTTTGTTATGTGCAGGTCAAACTCAATGGGAAGTCAATGTTAGCCATGGTAGATAGTGGGGAAAGTCATAAATTCTTGAGGGAAGATAGGGCGCAGAGGCTCGGGTTGCAGCCTAAATTGACACAGACAACCTTCAAGAAAAAATGCAAGTTTGGAGAGAGTTGTTGGTGTGGCCAAAGACATCTCATTGAAGCTTGGTGATTGGTCTGGAAAGATGAGTTTCACCATTGTTCCCATGGACAATTTTGAAGTTGTGTTAAGACAAGAGTTCATGAGGAACGAAAAGCCAACATTGATTCCTCACATGAACAACTTGCCCATTAACTCAAAACAAACTCCATGTTTTATTTCAACCATATGGAGGAAGGAAGGAGGCACGTGGATGTCTTCCTTGTAGATGGTTGTTGCAAACAGCTAGAGCAAGCTACCTTGTGGAGATGAACCTAGACGATGTGGGATCATGGTTGGACGATCTAACACAGAAAATGAAAGGAAGCTCATGTCAGTGTAACGAAGGATTGTTGATTGATCTAGAAAATATTTGCAGAATGAAATGAATACAGATTATTATCAAAAGATGTTTAACATAGAATAACATATATACAATAAAATTGGTTTCTATTCAATAAGGAAATAAGTTGAAACTGTAAAATGCAACGGAAACAAGTTTGCTAGAATGGTGGGGGCTTATCTCTGAGAAGAGATGTGACGGTTGCGCTCATTCGTAAGAAGATGATTATAAAGAGGCTTTGAAGGCCTTTTTACAATAAATAGAAATGTCAAAAACCATAGACATCCAAAAAACCTAACCTTAGGAGATGAAGCACTAAAAGTCATGTGGGCCCCATTTGGATAAGTTAGTACATCAACTTCTCGGGGTCGTAACTTTTGCATATGATCTTTGTTTTAGGTGAACGGTAGCGAGTTGGAAAGGTCTATCTAAGGACTACACATTTTGTTTCTATCTATCAATAGTTATTTTGACTGTGGCGAGCCCTAAAAAATGTTGTTTAGGGCCTCAAAATTGCCCCGCAAGTCAGGGACTCAAAAACTAGGGGAAAAACTGCCAAACTGGAAAACTGCCAAAATGAGCAAGTTGGAATAGGTGGGAGGCCACCGACATCCATTTGGATCAATACCACCCCTTTAGGAATAAATGGTCTCCATTAAGTTTATTTCCCCCATCATATGAGGAAATTTCTACTGAATTTGGCCCTGGGTGAGCCACTTGCCTTGGTGCAGAAGATGCCCTACTTTGACAACTCAATCAACCTAGATCCTTTGTTGGAAAGTTCCCTTTATCTGTTTGTCCACAATCTGATCACTGGATGCTTGTTTTATGCAGTCGGAGTTGAGCTCTTTTGGTGTTAGTTGTTCTACTATCTCTAAGGTGACCAATAATGGTGGGAAATACGGTTGAAGGTTATCCATGTTGAACATTGGGTGCAAGCAAAGGAAAGGAGGAATGTTGAGCTCGAAAGAATTATCACCCACAACCTTGGTGATGGTGTACAACCCATAACGGAGTGGGTGAAGCTTTCGATGGGGTCTTGTAAGGCACTCTTTCTGCAAGTGCAACCAAACTTTGTCGCCCACTTGAAACTTATGTGGCACCTCGTGTTGATCATGACACTGCTTGTACTTATCATTGGACTTATGTAGGATATCCTAAACTTGTTGTTGGATGTTCTGGATCCGCTCAATGAACTGGGTGGCTTTGTTAACTTCAGTTGGACCAGGAGATGAGTTGGCCAAGGTGACCGCAAGGGGTAGTGCAACATCTATGGGACCCAATGGTTGGAATCCCAACCCCACCTGAAAGGGGCTATGGTCGGTTAAGCTATGCAGGGCTCGGTTGTATCTATGCCAAACATAGGGGAGACTCTCATCCCATGTGTAAGGGTGCTTGGAATTAGACATGCATAGGATATGCACAATCATTTGATTTATGACCTCGGTTTGGCCATCTGTCTCAGGGTGGAAGGTCGTGGATTTGGTGGACTTGGTGTCTAGCAGTGACCAGAGGCTTGATTAAAATGTGCTGAGAAATCGATTTTCCCGATCTGAGACAATGGTTTTTCGGATTCCAAAATGTACGCAGACTCATTCAAAGAAGAGCTTGGAAGTGGCCTATGTTGTGATGCTCTTCTTGCGGGTGGCCAAAATTTTCATCTTAGAAAAGCGATCCACCACCACAAAAACACAGTCATTGCCCCGCTTGGTGGACGGGACGCCCGAAATGCAGTCCATTAATATGGATTACCATTGCATGTCAGTAGTAGGGAAAGGGGTGTACAGGCCCTGTTTCTTAGTGGTCGGTTTGGCAATCGCACATGAAGTGCAAGACCTTATATACTTGCTAACCTCCTGTCAAAGTTTTGGCCAGTAGAAATGTTTTTGCAGCATTGCCACTATCTTTTTGACGTCGAAGTGTCCTGCCACCCGATTGTAGTGGGATTCCTATATCATCTTCATTCACTCGCTTGATGGAATGCAGATATGGCCCAACCGGCACAACAACTCATCCTGAAGATGTAAATTAGCGACAACTGCATTAGCGCCCAAAATTTGGTAGGTGGTGGCAAAGTCTAGGTCTGTCTCATAGAGTTGGGGCCATCCAAAGGTCTCATGGAAGCAAGAGTCTAGCACCATGGTGAGTGTCGCAACTGGTGGTCTACTAAGGCAATTAGCGACATGGTTGGTGATTCTTGTTTTATACTTGATGTTGAGGTGGAATTGCTACAAATACATGGACCACTTCTGATGGCGGTTATTCTTCAATTTGCCTTGTGTCTGCATGAACTGTAGTGGCTTATGATCAGTGTGGATGACTGTCTCCTTCCCAAGAATGTAATGTATCCACTGGCAGCAGGATTGCATAATGGAGTACATTTATTTGTCGTAAGTAGGGTACTTACGGACAACATCTGATAGTGTCGCACTATGATAGGCCATGGGGTGGCCTTGTTGAGTGAGAACAATGCTCACATCATAGTTTGAATCATTTGTCTTGATCTCAAAGGGTCGTTGCAAGTCTGGTAGTGAAAGTAATAGGGATGAGCACACGCACTGCTTCAAATCATCGAACACTTGTTGTTGGGACTGGCCCCGCACACATTTTTCCTTACCACCACCCCTGGTTACTTGGTTGAGGGCCCATGCAATATGAGAGAATCCTAACACGAACCTGCGGTAGAAATTGGCAAGGCCCAAGAAGCTTCGAAACTCAGTGAGTGTGGTTGGGGTTGGCCAGTCACGGATGACTTGGATTTTGGTTGGATCCACATGTATGCCATGTTGATCAATGATGTAGCCCAAGTAATGAACCATGTCCATGCCGAAGGAGATTTTTTCCAAGTTGGTGTAGAGCTGGTGTTGCCGCAGAGTGTGCAGAACCTGTTGAATATGTTGCAAGTGTTCTTCCCAGGTCTTGTTGTAAATGAGGATGTCATCCAAATACACCACTACAAAAGTATTGGTAAATGGTTGTAGTATTGGTAAAAGTATCATCCTCATGAAAGTGGTTGGAGCATTTATCAAACCAAAGGGCTTGACAAACCATTCAAAAATACCTTCCTTTGACTTGAAGGCAGTCTTCCATACATTTGTTTGTTCTATCGATACCTAGTGGTAGCTAGACTTCAAATAAATCTTAATGAAGTCTTTTCCCCCCATGATATGATCAAGGAGGTCATCAATTTGGGGAATCGGGTACTAATTTCTGACTATGATTCTATTCAGGACCCGTTAATCAATGCAGAGTCGCCAGGTTCCATATTTATTTTGTACCAGCACGATTGGGCTCCTGCAAGGTGATGAACTGGGATGGATGTGCCCCTCATGGAGTAGTTCTTGGATCTGTTGCTTGATCTCCTAATTCTCTAATAGAGAGCGATGGTAGACTATCCCATTGGGCAGTGGTGCGTCGGGTGTCAGATTGATGGGGTGCTTGACCTAATAGTGTAGAGGTACTCTGGTAGGTGAGAAGAAGATGTCCGAGTATTCTTCCACGACCTTATCCATTTACTTCTACTATGTGGAGAGGTCGATCATGGAGACCCTAGATGTGGATGTGATATTTCACTCATTTTGAGAGTGAACCATGAAGAAGACAAACTTCCCTTTCTGAGAGATGACCTTTCTATATTGCTTGGCAGAGATCAAGGAAATAGCACTGGGTGGGATTGTCTCGGGTATCCTGTACAATTTCTTGTTCAAAGTAATAACACTATGAGGCCTAGACTCACATACAACATGGCATTTCCTTAACTATGGTTGGCCCAAAAGAACATTACAAACTTCGAGAGGGGAAACATCACACAATACCTCGTCTTTGAAGGGCTTGATGTCATATGACAGGCGACATTGTTGGCTGATGCAGATGTCGCTTCCTTGGCGGAGCCATCCGATGGTGTAGGGATGCGGGTGTGGCATTGTCAGCAAGGTGAGTCACTTGACAACCTCTACTGAGATGAGATTCTTCTAGCTACCGATATCAATGATGAAGTGTAGCGGGGTACCCTCCACCCACATTTGTGAATGAAAAAGGTGCTCGCCTTCCTATGGCTCGTCTGGTTCAATGGGTTGGAGCTTGGTGGTAACAATGGTAGCACTAGATTTTGCGTCTATGATCCAACTCCCCCTTTCTGGTACTGACTCAAAGTCGAAACCCACATCTGATTCAGAGGCTTTCACCTCAGCCACTAGTGATTTCTTTGAGCGGCAATTAGTAGTGTTATGCCAAGGGCTCTTATGGAAGTCACACCACTTCTCGGTAACTTTCTTTGTCTTTCTGGTGTCCTTCTTTGCTTGCGGCATGGACTGGTTTTCTTGAGGCTTTTCATCTTTTCTCTGTCCTTTTTTCTATGGGTTGGGTTCTCCCTTTCTTGGATTTTGCTATGAGGGGTTTCGAGGCCCAAATTTCTGCATCTTTTGTTTGAGCTTTTGCTCGATTTTGACAGCATATCGGTAGGTCGCACCCAAGGATGAGATATCCATTTCAACCTGGATGTATCTATGCATACTGCCACGATACTTGAGAACCAGATGTCACTTAGAATCTTTGATACCCATCTTGGTGCGCAAGGTATGGAATATATTTGTGAACTCGGACACCGCTTGGTCTCTTTCCTACTGCAACGTGGTCCATTTTGTGTATAGGCCATCATAACTTCCAACAAGGTAGTATTGTTCCTTAATAGCATCCATAAAGGACTCCCAGGTGACTACGAATGTAAATAATGAGGGTTCCCCTGTTTCCTTTTGCTCACAGAAAGTTTCCTACCAATATTTGACATGGGGGGCGGCTTTGAGGAGTGCAAAAGTAATATTTTATCTATTCGAGAAGTTATGGACAGAGAAATACCCTACTAGCAGATTCAACAATTTGTCTACCTCATCTGCGTCTACCTGACCTTCAAATATAGGAATATCAAAGTTGATTTGTACCTTAAAAGGGGCGACGCCTCCATTTGAGGAAGATGCGTCACCTATTGGTAGCCGCCGAAGGATTTACACAAAAATATCCATCATCTCATTCCTTTGTTGAGTGAGGGCTTCCCCAAGCAACATTTTGAAGGGATTTCTTGGCCCGTTGTCTTTCTTTTCATCTTCCATGAGAGGTCATTTGGGCATGTGAGATATTTTGTCCTCAAGAGAAACAAGCTCGAGACCGAATTCTTTGTACCCTGACCTCGTTGGGGACATGCGTTAAGAACGAGAAGGAGCACACAGCTCTGGTACCACTGATCCATAATATATTTGTAGAATGAAATGAATATAGATTGTTATCAAAAGATGCTTAACAAAGAATAACATATATACATTAAAATTGATTTCTATTCAATAAGGAAATAAGTTGAAACTGTAAAATGCAGCGGAAACAAGCTTGCTAGAATGGTGGCGACTTATCTCTGAGAAGAGATGTGATGGTTGTGCTCATTCACAATAAGATGATTACAATGAGGCCCTGAAGTCCTTTTTACAATAAACAGGAATTTCAAAAACCCTAGACATCCAAAAAACCTAACCCTATGAGATGAAGCGCCAAAAGTCATGTGGGCCCTGTTTGGGTAAGTTAGTACATCAACTTCCTGGGGTCGTAAATTTTGCATACGATATTTGTTTTAGGTGCACGATATCCCATTGGAAAGGTATATATGAGGACTACACATTTTTCTACGGCCTAAAAAACTTTGTTTAGGGCCCTCAAAACAGCCCCACAAGTCAAGGACCCGAAAACTAGGGAAAAAATTGCCAAAATGAGTCAGCTGGAATAGGTGGGAGGCCACCGAAATCCATCTAGATCACTGATGTTGAAGAGATATGTGGATATTTGGATAATACAATGGATGGCTTGGCTGATTTCGTTTTTAAATTTAATGAGTGGTGACAAAAATTAGAGGAATTCACAAAAACAAAGATGTTGGAGCAGTTCGTTGAACAGGAGAAGAAACCATTCGTATACCAAGAGGACGAGAAGGAGACATAGAAACCATGGTGGAAGGGAACCAAGAAAGGGGTTGATTCCTCCTCTATAAAACTTGAACACGGTGAATGGTCGTATGACCCTAATCTAGAATGACTCGTGGAAGAGTGTGAAGGAAAGATCAATTCGAGTGTACCATTGCTTATGTACATGATGTAGAAGTATGGTGACACTTATCACATTAGGATGGATTGGATATGAGAGAGGGTATCTTTACCCATTTCCAAAATCTCAACCTTTTAGAATATGTCATATCTCTTGGTACGTAATTTCTTGATCATCTAAAATAGGTTCGTTGCCATAGTTAGCATGAACGTTAACTGACTTTGTCAACCTCGGTTGAATTTTTTGAACTGCAAGCTTGACTATTTTGAATTCTAATATTAAATACCACCACCATTTAATTTTTTGAATACAATCCATACACACCTCATAGATTTACCATTCTGTCTTTATGGAGTGAGCACAATACAAGAGACTTAATCATCTAAAAAATATACAAAGAGAAGCTTGTGAGATGATTTCACTTCCATTGTTTGGGAAGCCGGTGAGCTAATTACACATCCATTGTTGCTGCAAATGAAGATAATTGGCACATCCATCACCACTACAAAGTCAATGGTGTAAGGGTCTCCCACTACACCCATTGAGCGAACGTGCACTCATTGAGAATATTCGAAGACAGATGGATGAACGACAAAAGGAAAGGAGCAATCAGTTGGGAAAATGAAGACGTTTTGATGTGGGCAGGAGCACCTAAGGCATACGATGGTGACGCGCAACACCAAGGGGGCACACAACTTAATTTCATTAGTACAATTTTTGGAGACTTGGGTTGCATTTGAGAAAGGGTGGGTTGACTTGGGAGCATTCCCAAGGAGTGGACTCATCTGTCATCGGCAACATGGGCACATCGGAGAGGTTGGATGACCCCATGGGAATATGCATGAGAAGTCACGACGATCGGCATAGAGAGTGCACAAGGTGAAGGATGTGTGCCCATGTATGGGGCACGCCGGTCCAAGAGATGAACAATTGATGGGTGCACGGGATTTGGATGAGCACATTGGGTCCATGGGAGGGTGCGACAAGTTGGTTGAGTGTGGGTTCACAAAGGGGCACGACACACCCAAGAGACATTATGTTTCGCAGAAGTGATCCTTGGATTTCCTAGAAGAGCAAGGGCACACAACCAAAGGAGGCATAGAGAATTTTTGTCAAGAGATTTGGGAAAGCAAGTCTAAGGCAAGTCTCTAATAACAAACTAAGGTGGATTTTCCAAGATGGAAGACAAGTAACCAAGGGTTGGACATTTTGGAAATTTTTGGGGAAGTCTAAAAATGAAGGTCTTTGAAGGTATGTGTGAGGAAGAATTGAAATATGTTTTATCTTGGTGAAAGTTTGTGAAAATGAAACGACAACAAGTCTGTAGTTGTGGAAACATCTGAGGTGCATCACAAGGAGTTGTGAATATGGTTGCAGCATAGAGTCTTGTGGTGACAGATCTGTTCTTGAGTGTCTTGGTGAGGTGAGGCGATTCGTTTTACTTTTCCCTGTTGACGCAAGAACATCACTCCACCTCAACACGCGCCAGTTGATTAGCACAAATGGTGCACATTCAAGGAAGGGAGAGGCACCGCCCTCTCATTTTTGCCTTCAAGAATCTAAATCATGATTAAGGAAATTAATGCTGACAGGTTGGTAGAGCCAAGTTGTTCCTTTTCACAAGCTATAGATAAGTTCATCATTAAGTGGTTGATGGTAGGAGGGATCTGCATCCGATTCAGATCATATTTCCATCATTGTAATCTACCTCATTAGTCAGGCGTTTTGAATGGTGATTAGACAGCACTAGTTTAGCTTGGAGGGAAGATCATTGAGCCCCTCTAGTATAAAACTCTTGCATTGTTTCCAATAGAATAGAAACAACAGAGGAGAGTTGAGAGCTAAGGCTGAGTTGTAGTCCGGACTCACATTTTGTAATGGACATTCCACCATTAATAGAAAGTAACAAATTTTCCTGTTTTCCAATTTCTAGGTAATGTATGTGTAGTTATGAATGTCATTTGTATGCGTATATGTTGTAGATGTATGTTAGAAATCATCTGCAGGGATAGAAATATAATCTTCTATATGTGAGTGTGTTGGATTAATTATGGTTCTTGAGGCTATGTGCAAGGAGTGCACGACAGAGGGTGGAAACTCTATGAGTTAATGCAAGCAGTGTGTGTCTGAACTCGTTTGAGTCAGAGGAGAAGTTGTTAGGAGGGTGCACCAGAGTAATTCACAGACTCCGAAGGAAATTTCAAGGTGGTTGAATACCTTGGGAATAAAGATTGTGTAGGAGGAAGCACAACGCAGAGTTACTGAATACTCTATAATACTCTGCCAGGAGGGCATAGAGAAAGTATGGGTACGTGTAAGAGAAACACATTATGGAGTGTTAGAAGCACCAAGGAAACCCCAGGGTTGTTGAATACTCTAAGGAAGGAAGGATTTACAAGAGTGCATCGACAAAGGAAAGGAGATGCCTTAAGACTTCTGGAAGGGCTCAGGGAGAAGTTGTCGAAGGGCTTAGACGAGCGCAAGGAGTGAACCAAGGACACTATAAGTTCATATTACAAGCTCAAGAGGAAGGGCGTTAAGTTGAAAGGAGGGAACCAGAAGGTCCATTGAAGGATGCAGAGGAACTAAGAACTTTGAAGGGTTCAAGCCGAGCAAATTCGTAGAAGAATTTACGCAGAACTTTCCCAGGAGTGCAGAGGAAAGGCCAAGAACAATCTGATTCTCGAGTAGAAAATTGTACTAAGTGTGCAAGAAGGTTGAGGACTCGTCGAAGTCCTGAAGACCTGAAATCATCCATTATCAGGAGGATATAGGTGGTAGAATATCAGGAGATCTGGGAGTTGGAGCTCCAAGAGGTTTGCCAAGAGAAAACAAAGATCTTTGCGAAGTCGCGAAGAGCGAGTTGAATCTATACCATTGGATCTGGAAGGGATGCGTGGAAGCGATCCACACCTTTCGGAGGAACGATACTCAGCAAAATATCAAAGGAGGATAGTGAGAGACTCCCGAAGGCTAGAGTCTAAATAGATCGCATTCATCGATCGGAAGAAAGGATGGGGACCATTGATCCTCATGCCATTTGAATTCACCAATTCGGAGTTCAGGAACATGAGAGTTGGTTGTCATGGAAAGAGCCAAAGCTCGAAGCGATTCTTGTGGTTGAGCCTTAGGACACATCCCGAGGTCACGTGATATAAAGGGCCTGGCACGGAGAGCTAAGTGTTGCCACCAACTTTCTTCGAAGGGCCAAGGAGGGAGCTGCGGGGTTAAGAGGACCTACACTTTGAAGGAAGGGGGACCTGTGATAGGGTATATTGGGTTCCAGCAGGGAGTCAGAGAGTCAATTCGACTCAGGTGTTTGAAATTGATCCTAGATCTGGAGGTCGTGCATCCCCGAAGGAGAGAGGGGTGGGGGTCTATGCCACCTATTGTAAACCAAACCGGTAGTGCTCATTTGTAATTGTTTCGCAATAACAAAGACTTAGTCGAGTGTTAGGCACGGTTTTTATCACCCTAACTATTTCTATGTGTGTCTTCATTTTTGTTTCATAGCTGTTCTCTTGGATTCGCTTGTTCATGGATGCATGCTTAAATAAGACTAAGTGTTAAATTGTGTTAGCAATTGTCTAAGTAAGAAAGAGTTGCACTAGAGTAGAAGTGTGACTCACCAATAGCCTAGAATGGAATATGGGTATGCTCTAGGTGAAGAGGCATAGTCTGGATGACGTATTCTCGGTGTGTCAAGCAACCAAGTGAGAATCGTCGTGGTGTCACACACCCTCAGGAGGTGAATGATCGGAAGATCCATTCAGGCAGGTGATATCAGAGAAAACTTGACTCTTCACCATTACTGAAGTCATAACAGTGGTGAGGGAGGGGTGCACTTTTTTTGTGAAGCAATTTGGGCATAGGTTTGGTGAGGGTTTGACGGACGGACCCATCGTAGAGACAACCTGAGCGCAACCTTGGTGGGTTGTGACAAGGTCAAGTTTCGAATGAGGTTGGAACTTATGGGTGGACCTAGGCATAGTCCTTGAGCAAGCCAAGCACAAATTTATGAGGGTGAATGAAGCACTTGGGCAAGGAAAACAAATGAAGGACTGTGGTAGACCCGACCGAAGAAGTAACCACAAAATTTTAAGAAGTCTTAAGACAAAATCTTGGGTGCATTGGACAAACCCTTCACAAGTAAAGTGAAGATACTTATAGGGCCATCCATGGATGATGGCAGTGACATCAAGAGGAAGCCCAAGACCGACAATATGAAGGATCATATCGCTACCTTGGAAAGAATTGTAGAGTAGATGATAGATGCATTGTGCCAACATGGTGAGAAGGTCGACCTGATGTCGAACTATTTCTATGTTTGTCTTCATTTTTGTTCCACAGTTGTTCTCTTGGATTCTCTTGTTCATGGATGCATGCTTAAATAAGACTAAGTGTTAAATTGTGTTATCAATTGTCTAAGTAAGCAAGAGTTGCACTAGAGTAGAAATGTGACTCACCAATAGCCTAGAATGGAATATGGGTATGCTCTAGGTGAAGAGATGTAGTCTGGATGAAGTATTCTTGGTGTGTCAAGCAACCAAGTGAGAATCGTCGTGGTGTCGCACACCCTCAGGAGGTGAACAATCGCAAGATCCATTCAAACAGGTGGTATCAAATAAAATTGTATCTTCACCACTATTGAAGTCAAAATAGTGGTGAGGGAGGGGTGCACTTGTTTGGTGAAGCAATTTGAGCACAGGTTTGGTGAGGGTTCGACAGACAGACCCATCGTAGAGAAAACCTGAGCGCAGCCTTGGTGGGTTGTGATAGGGTCGAGTTGCAAATGAGGCTAGAACTTCTAGGTGGACCTAGGCACACTCCTTGAGCAGGCCAAGCATAGAGTTTTGAGGGTGAATGAAGCACTTGGGCAAGGAAAACAAACGAAGGACTGTCGCAGACCCAGTCGCAAAAGTAACCACAAATTTTTAAGAAGCCTTGAGACAAACTCTTGGGTTCCTTGGACAAACCCTTCACAAGTAAAGTGAATATCCTTGTAGGTCCATCCATGGATGATGGTAGTGACATCAAGAGGAATCCCAAGACCGACCAAATGAAGGATTGGCTCGCTACCTTGGAAAGAATTGTAGATAAAATGACAGATGCATTGTGCCAACATGGTTAGAAGGTTGACCTGATGTAGACTGATATGGACAAGATGAAGCATGGGTTTAACCAAGCCATTTAGGAATTCCAGTCAACTACATGTATGATGACCAACACCTTGACGAACGACATTCAGGGTAGACTTAAGGAAATAGAGGACATACTTGCCACAATCGCACAAAAGTTGAAGGACCAAGATGACACCATCACATTGTTAAAATGATATTTGGCTAATGGACATAGCATTGTTGTCATGTTGATGAGGATAAATAAAAAGGAACCTGAGCCATATGATGGAACTCACAACACTAAGTTGATGGGAAAATTTTGTTGGGACATTAAGTAGTACTTGGAGCAATTGAATGGAAGTTCAGACGAAGCCAAGGTGAACGTTGCAATGATGTTATTGATAGGAACCTCTAATATTTGGTGGAGAAACTAACGGGAATACTTTGTAGCAGGGAGAACCATTGAAAATATCGAAAATTGGGCAGAGATGAAGGCACAGTTTGGTCTAGGAAACCAAGCATGGATCGCAAGGACTTGGTTGTTGGCTCTCAAACACACTGGTAAGATTTGAGCCTACATCAAGGAGTTCACAAGACTCATGTTGGATATCAAAGATATGTCAAAATAATACATAATTTTCCACTTCATGAATGGTCTGCAACTATGGGTGCAGAGTGAGCTGCAACGGTAGAATGAGCATACTATTGTAGCAGTGATCACCGCAGCAAACAAACTATTGGACTTTCAGGTAAATCAAAGATAGGTCCTAGGAAAAGAGAGGATGCCCAAGGTGGGAAGCAGTAGTAAGGGAAGGGGGAAAATAAGGACAAGGGAAAGATGAAGTCATCCAAGGGTAGCGAAGACAATGCCAAGCAAATGGATGCAGCAAAAGAGAAGAAGTTGATTTCATGTTGGATTTGTGCCAAGGAGCACTATGTGAAGAATTGTCCCTTGAAACAGAAGTTGAATGCTTTGAAGAAGGTAGACAACCCATCTGTTGGAGTCATACAGGTCTTGAATTTTGTCATGGAAGGTGAAACCACAGAGGGAAAAGAGCAAGACGAGACGAAATGTTTTTATGTATAGGCCGAACTCAATGGGAAGTTAGTGTTATCCATGGTGGATAGTGGAGTGACTCATAACTTCTCAAGGGAAAACATGGTGTGTAGGCTTGGGTTACATCCTGAACCGATGCAAACAACCTTCAAGACATTGAATGTAGGCGTGGAGAGATTCATTGGTGTGGCTAAAGACATATCAGTGAACCTCGGTGACTAGTGTGGAAAGACAAGTTCCATCATTGTTCCCATGGATGATTTTGAAGTTGTGTTAAGACAAGAGTTCATGAGGAAGGAAAAGGAAACATCAATTCCTCACATGAACAGTTTGGCCATTTTCTTAAGACAAAATCCATGTTTGATTTTGACCATAATAAGGAAGGAAGGAGGCACGTGAATATCTTCCTTGCAAATAGTTGTTGCAAACATCTAGAGTGAGCTACCTTGTGGAGACAAACCTGGATGATGTGGGGTGATGGTTGGATGGTCTAACGCTAAAAATGAAAGGAATATCATGTCAATGGAACAAAGTCTTGCCAATTTTGAAGAGATATGTGGAGATTTGGATAAGACATTGAATGGCTTGGATGATTTTTTTTGGAAGTTAATGAGTGGAGACAGAAATCAGAGGAAGTCACAAAAATGAAGATGTTGGAGCAGTTCATTGAATAGGAGAAGAAACCATTCGTAGACCAAGAGGACGAGAAGGAGACGTGGCAACCATGGTGGAAGGGAACCAAGGAAGGGGTTGATTCATCCTCTAGTGAACTTGGAAACGGTGAATGGTCGTATGACCCCGAGCTAGAATGACTCGTGGAAGAGTGTGAAGGAAATATCGTTTCGATTGTACTGTTTCTTATATGAATGACGCATAAGTATGGTGACACTTCACCGATCACATTGGGATGAATTGGAGATGAGGGAGATGGCCCAATGAACCATCCCCATTTACCTTCAACTAGACTACAGCGTATTGGCTCGTTGTCTTGGTGGGAGGCAGCGAGGCCAATGGGGTGCCTTAAGGAGGTGCCTTGGTGAAAACTGTTGAGAACGCAATGGGTGACTTGAAATATTGGAGGAAACAAAGAGTTGCAAATGTGAAAAGATTGCAGATAGAAACAAATGTTTGAATGTAAAGATGTGATTTCTTGAGACAAAGTCACAACGATTGGATTAGCCACCCAATCAATGGAAGTCACAAGGGGATCCAACACACGAAATCATGGGAAGATGGACCTAAGTATGGAAGCAACAACAATTCATAAATAAGCGACACTTTGTAGACTCATGAAACTTATGAAGGGGATTTTGTCTTGATGGAAATTGTTGAGGAAGAATCAGTTGTTGAGTGGTGACAAGATCCAAATATGGGTAGAGAAGCTTGTTGGATTACTGAGAGGGGGGTTGAATTAATAATAGAGCAATTTAATCATTTTTCAACATAAAATGCAAGTGTTATATCAATGTAGTATTATCATCCAATAATTGCAGAGTAAATATACAATGAAAAAATGAGCAATCATACACATACACAGTACACCAATGTTTTTACGTGGAAACACAAAGCGGGAGAAAACCACATAATGTTTTTTCTTATATGTCTTGAAGAATTACATTCATTGGTAGCACCAACTTCCTTTGTTTTCCAATTGAAACTAGAAGGAGGCTCCAAACCCCTATTTTATTAGGCTACAACCTGAGTGAAGCTCCAACTCCTCAATTCTCTAGCTACAACCAAAAGGAGGCCACAACCCCCTATTTTCTCTGGCTACAACCACCTGTCCTTGCCCCATCCAACCACCCTAACATAGAAGTAGAATGATGGAACCGTTGTCACACTATCATTGTGAGATATACCACTATAACAACCTATACCAATCAACCTATACCATAAACAAGTGCATCAACCATGCATCACCCTGTATCAAACAACCTATAATCAACATGGACCATAAACAAGTGCATCAACCATGCACCAACCTATACCTCAACCTGTAACATCAACGAGTGCATCAACCATGCACCAAATATGTACCAATCATGCATCAAATACACATAAAATATGACTCATCAATATGTACCAACATCATCAACTATACACCTCATGTATGTGCCAACTCATCAACTGCTTGTCTCAACCATGTACCCAACATGTACCTCAACCAAAATCCCTCATCAATTTCATCATCCAAATATGATTTCTAACTTTGTAATAGACCTGGTGTATATGATTACATACCTGAAAATGTTCCTTAACTTTAACAACAAGAGACTAACATTTTCATCGAACTTTACTTTAGTCTCACATGACTAATTTTGGATTAGTAAAAAACCCTAACTTGCAATAATCATAACTATGTACCTGTAATTAATAATATTTGAAAATGGTACACAATGTTCTTCAGTGCCTTTTATGCAATTCCTCCATATTTCACTCCTTGGAACCTCTCAGAAAATGAGTTATAGCAAAAATGGCATACCTTGTTGAATTATGGCTTATTCTAGAGAGAAAACTTTAGAGCATGCCCCGCATAGAATATTTTTTGTATGGATCTAAAAATTGAAAAAATAATACTATAGAATTTAGTCTAACCAATACATTTGGTCTTACTGAATTTGGATCTGTTATGAATAAGTTATGACGTTTTTACCTAAAACACCTGTTTTAGACTATTTTCAGGATTAGCCACAAACCCTATTTTCCACGGCGTGTAACTCCAAAAATACAACGACCCACAAGCTGAAATTTGTATCAAGGCTACTTGGATATGTTTTCTCAATGGCATCCCAATTTCATTGTCTGAATCATTCTAGAAAAAAAAGTTATTGCGAAAATGGTGAGATGACCTGTAAATAACATACCTTAGAAAGCATCATCAAAAGAATTTATCCTCCCTTGAATTTCGGCGTTCTTTACTTCACCTTCCCTCTGAAATCTAGCTTAGATATCTTTTAGTTATCTCATTCACCTATAGATATTCAATATGCTCAAGTGTGATTAAAATGAGAGAGCCTTGCTTCTTATTTATACTTTCATGTAGCTTCCTCAAGGGGTTACCTTTTAACCATCTTAAACCACTTTCCTTATTTTAGGGCTAACCCACTTCTAACCACTTGTCCAATTAGTAATTTATCCATTAAATTTGTTATTTAAATACTTTATTTTGTATCCAATTTGACTTATAGTACACTCATCACTTCACTTTACCTCCTAAAATCTCTTAAACCACTTTAACTACTTCGACCTTTTTCTAGATGACTCATGAGGGTTCTCCAACTTCACATGGCCATAACTCTTTAACCATGCGGAGTTATGTGACATTCCACATACCATTGGAAATGGCATGACATGTACTATCCATCTGGAATAGTCTTACCTGCAAATATATCAAAACTCATACCATTATCCATCAAACAAACTTGGGTCCATTACCCAAACCTTTGTGCTACTGGAATTTACTACCGGAATTTCTTCAAGGGTTGACATCAATGACAACCAACCCAAATAATCAAGAAATCCATGGAAATTGATAGATGTTGTTGGGACAGAAACAACTTGGAGTGGGGGAGGATGTAAGGGTCTCTCATGACACCCACCGAGCATGTGCGCTCCTTTGGAATATTCGGCGACGGAAGGATGAATAACAAAAGGAAGGGAGTGATCAGTTGGGAAAATGAAGATGTTTGGGTGTGGGCAAGAGCACCTTGGGTGCATGATGGTGACACACAACACTAAGGGGGCACACACCTTACTTTCCTTAGAAAAAATTTCAAAGACTTGGATTGCATTTGGCCAAGGGAAGGGAAAATTGGGAGCATGCCCAAGGAGTGGACTTGTCTGCCCTCGACAACATGGGAGCGTTAGCGAGTTTGGATGACCCCATCATCGCACTCACAAGAAGTCATGATGATCAGAATGAAGAGAAAACAAGACAAAGGGAGTGTGTTGGTCCAAGAGACGAATGATTGATGAGTGCATGGGCTTTGGATGGGCGCATTGGATCTATGAAAGGGCACACCAAGTGTTGGTCACTATAATTGCTTAATTAATTTTAAACAACCTAGTGAAACATAAATTATCAACCCAGGGAAGTCTTTTGTTTCAAAGATAGCCACGCACTATATATGCTCAATTCCAAAAGCACTTAATGTTGTAGTAAAGAAATCTATACTAATTATACTTGCTTGAATGAACTGAAGCTCTGAATTAAATCACAGGAAAGCAATTCCCCTATTGAAATTCTTTAAAGCTTAATTAAGAATCCTGGATTACATTAGAAATAATACTGCAATGGGAAAGAACAACTATCTTTCAATCAGAGAACAGGACCCTTACTCTCAACAGAGACTCAGCGTTAACACTCCTTTCATGAAAACAATAATGCAGAAAACAATTAACTCTATCTAACAGAAAACAAAGCACTTAGTTCC
>SNQJ01S0144300.1:0-33223 GCA_010110895.2 Picea sitchensis
CTTGGTGCCACTGCAATCTCAGAATCCTCCTTGCACTCCTCATCCGATGTTGAATCATACATCAAAGGTTGTCCTCTCAACATATACAACCTGTCCACCCGGTTACCGATCAGTTGTAGCTCTACCGGGTCCACTCCCTGCCTGTAGATAAAGACATGTTCCCTCTTGAACAATATGCAATATCCTACATCCTCCAAGGCTGAGACTGAGATAAAGTTAACCCTCAACCTTGGAACAAAGAGAACTCCATGAAGCTCCAAGAGTTCCCCAAACTCGAGTTGGAATCTGACATTCCCAACTCCACGTACAACTTTCTCCATACCACCTTCATTTACCACCTGTTGGCCAAGACCAATTTCTATGAAATCTAGGAATACTCGCCAGATTCCCGTCATGTGGCTAGAGGATCCACTGTCCACAGTCCATTTGACATCACCTCTGAATCCTCCACTGCCGACACTGGAAACTAGGGTCACCAAAGAAAATTCCCTATCAAACTTTGAAGCAAAGTCCTCCATGGCTATTGTAGCAGTTGTCTGAGTCCCCTATGGTTCCTTCTTCTTCTTCCTCTCAGGGAAATGAGAGTCAAGGTTCCCCAATTGGTTACAACAATAGCATCTGACTTTACTCAAGTTCCTTTCAAAACTTCCTTTCTTCTTGCTCTTTGTCGCAAGAGCAACATTCTTATCAACTATGTCTGTCTTCTGTTCACTACTCTGAGATCTTTCCCGGATCTCCTCCTGAGTGAAATCATCCCATAGTCTGCTCCAATATGGTAGATGCTCACATCCCACCACGCACTTTACGAATACTTTCCATTATTTGGTGAAGCCATTTAAGGCTATCCTCACCAGCTCAGAATTCGTAATGACCTCTCCAACAAATTCCATCTCATCTTTTACTTGAGCCATCCGGGTAAGATAAGAAGAGACACCCTCCCCCTTACCCATATTGGTATCATGCAACTTAGACTTCAAGGCCATCTTTTGGTTCTCATTCTTTGCCTCAAATAAGTTCTTAAGTGCATCCCACATCTCCTTGGCAGTATTTCTCTCAGCCAAGTGTGGGATAAGGTGATCCTTCAAACCATCCAGAATAATCCTCTAAGCTTTGGCTTCCTTGGTCTCATGCAAGTCCAAAGAAATAGGATCTACTTCGAGAGATGCTACAACAAAGTTGACATAGCTATAAAAAAATTTCTCCTTCAGAACGACTTACAGTCGGAACTTCCACTGCAAATAGTTGGAAATGTCATCCAATCGATCCTCATATCTAATGCTTGCATCCATATTCCCTGTCACAACTCAAGGAAAACAATCACACCCTTTTGCCCAAAAGTCACACTGCCCACTGTCAAAGACAAAGCTCTGATACCATGTAGATTTTTAATGACAAAAATCAGCAAGCTAATATTTTGTCAAACACTTAGCAACCTAGAGGTAATTATCTTCATAAATTTTAGAAATGCATAAACTCACATTCAAAAATTATCATAAGCAGAAATACACATTGCTAATTAAAATAGCAGCGGAAATAACACAGTGGATAGGAACCCATAACACACATAAATTTAGGCAAATACCAGGGAAAACCCCAGTGTGGGGAAACCCAATGAGAGAGAGAGAGATCTATTATTCATCTTCAGGAAAGTGTATTAGAGAAGCAAACTAACAATTTCCAGCCAAGGAAAATACCTCACAGTACCAACAAATAGTCCCAAACATTATGTCTTGGAAAACATGCCCAAGTCCATACGGCTGTACGACCTCCTCCAAATCCATGCCTCGAAATTTTTTCCCATCAAGGTACTGTACAACCTACACAGTACGACCCAACAGCAGCAAGAAAACCCCATAAAAATGCCTCGATTTTCGTGCCAAAAGGATGCCTTGAAAACTGTGCCCTTCTTCCATTTGTACGGACTGTATAGATCCATACAGTAGGAAACAACAAAAGAAAAAGTGGAACAACACTGTAGACAGAAAATTGACTTAGGATTTGTGCCCTACTTCTCCTTGTGAAATGTGCCCTCTCAAGTTGCTCACTTTCCTCTCTCAAGCTTACTCAGAAAATCTCTCTAACTCAACTCCTCTCATCTTCTCAGTGTCTTCTCAACTTGTCTTGCACACTACCCAATACATTCTTTTATAATCTGAAAATGACATTTTCCCCCCAAAGTGTCTTTTCACCTTCCCCAACCCTAAATCCAAAGGCCAATATTAGATCTTTCCTTTTTCAAGATCAAGGGTCATGATCCATTCCTTCCAAAATGTCTCATTTAAATTAAAGTGATTTTCACTTTATTACATAAGTGCTTTATGAAAATAAAGTCACTTTAAAAAATAGAAGGTACACTTTATTAAAAAGTCACTTTAATAAAAAAACCACTTAAAACAACTTTATAAAAACTATTACAAAGTTAAGTGCCTGGTAGTGTAAATATTAAGGTAACATCCGCATACAAGACAAAACATGCATAGTACCTCTCGAGCTAAAAAGCTAACAAGGGGTATGTTCCAAATCTTCTACAATGGAGTAGTTCTGGGCGACCCTCGCATTTGTATAATGAGAAGCCTTCTTAAACACACCTTTAGGAATGCGAGTCATTGTTTCTCCCACCGCCTTCTCAATTTGGAGAGGAGTCGATGGGTTAGTGGCTTCCTTGCCCTTCTCGGCATATTTTGGCATTTCGTAGTCTCGGGTCCTTGTTGATAAATGATCTTCGACATTCATCATGTAAATATTTGTGGTCGGGTTGTTATTGGTAGGCTCAGGGGGTCATTGACTGCCCCATTTCAAGATTGTAGATGTGGAATCTTGAGCCATATTTTTTCTTTGTGGAAAAGTGTTCGTCATCACAATAGGATGTTGTTGTGCTAATAGCTTCTGGGCTTTTGCAAGTCGAGGGCACAGGTGAGTCGAGTGGTCTTCCGTGCAGAGATTACACAGATACTTTGACTTCTTTTTCTTCATTTTTCCCCCGCCAACATTAGTGGTAGCCTTTTTATCCCCTTTACCCTTCTTATTTCGTTATTTCTTATTTCCCTCGGTCTATTGGTTGGCCCTGGGATTCATCAACTGCACACTGTGTACATCCGAAGTTTGGGTGGGGGGGCAATCAAACTCAGAGTCTGGCTCGCCACAGTATGTTGTATCGACAATTATTGCAACTATTTTGACAACAGGTCTATGGAATTTCTTTTTTTTGAACTCACAATTCCATCGGTGTGGGGCCTAGAATTTTTCTTGGCCTTATTGAGAATATACCGTGACGCATTTAGCAAGATCTCATCGAGAATGCCAGACTGAGAGTAGATCATTTCAAGTTGTTGGGCTCTCATAATCACCTCCTCTTCTGAAAACACTCTGGAAGTCGTTATGTCCTTGGAAATGCAGTGCACCAAAGAATTCAAGAACCACTCAAGCAAGAAAGAAGGAGGGACCTTGACCTTAATGAATCTCTTTCTACATCACCATTCTCGGATATGATCAGATATATGGTCATCCTTGGTTTTCTCAAAGTTGGATAGAAATTCAGTGCCGACATCGTATCTCACAAGTAACTGGAAATGGTTCAAGAAGACCATTTCCAAGTCACTAAAGTAAGAGTACATCAAGCCATCGAGCTAAATATACCACTTCACAACACCTCCTATAAGAGTGCATTGAAAAAATCACAACTGGACATAATCGTCCTTCAACGATTTTGACGAGCACCACAAGTGAAAGGTAGTCACATGACCTCCTAGATCTTCACCATGCTTGCCCTCAAATTTCAAAATATCTGAAGGAAACTTAGTCATCATGGGAGGCCAACACGGATCGTGACAAATCAAGTCATTCAGTAATCTCGACAAGTATGGAAAATGTAGAGTTTCCAGAAAGGGTAGTTTCGGTAGTGAATTATTTATAGGAAAAGAGGGCCCTAGATTTTGAATAGCACCAGGTTGCCAGGAAAAGTTGGACTTCTGGCCAGGGTTTTGGTAGAAAACATGGCCTTGACTAACAAAGGGAAACTGCGTTTGTTGGGGTGTCATCGGTTGACTCCTGAAATTGGACAACATAGCCTGGGTAGGGATTTCTCCCTGCATTATGATCCAAGGACCTTAGAAGGGGATTCCCCTAGCTGATCTGATGGGCATGGGTACGAAGCCTTGCCCAGGATTCCATTAAGTATGGAATAGGTTACCCCCAACCGACATCCCTTGCGAGGGAACTAATCCTTGCCAAGGATTCCAAAGACCCTGTGTGAATTGAACTCTAGTCATCACTCCCTCTGAAGTAATAGTACCTTGCACTGGGTTCTATTGACCAAAACTAGGGTTTCCCCCAATGGAGAACACAAATTAAGAGAAAGCATTGTTCCCAAATGCATCGAACAAAGAGAATGTCATAGATCCCACCGATGTTGTATAATATGAAGGTCCTAAACTACCTCCACTAAACAAGCTATAATTAGCATTTGGCCCGATCGCCTGATGAAAAGAACCTCCGAGTGAAGGGGACGAAGGAGGTATATGACCCCCAACATAAGGGATAACATTAAATGGGACAACAATGCCCATGGTTGACCCTTGCATAGGAGCATTTGAGCTCCCTTCCCACAGACCCATGTTCTATAAGTTAGAATAAGTAAGAACTGAGTTTGTATCAAAGTCGGGCCTCCAATATGAGAAGGGAGGGCTCGTCGTAATCTGAGTAAACATAATAGTGGTCGAATCCGATAAAGGTATTAGACTGTTGCCTGAAGTTGAGGGAGTTGAGATAACTGTGGTCCTGATTGGCGAATGTGGGAGAGGAGGTAGTATGCCTCCTGTAGTAGTAGTTGTAGCGAGAGTATGGGGACTCCCAGACGAAGTAGCAACATTTTCTTCCATTGCCTCCCATAGAACTAGATCGCACTCATAAGATGTCACCTCAGGAGGGACAATATGAATCAAGGTCGGTCCCAACAAGTTGTTAATGAGAGGATTGGTTTGCCTGAAACCATCCGTTTCAAGGTTAGAGACGGTGGATTCCTCCAGATCCGGAAAGTATCCTCGTGGATCAGGCTCAGGCATAGTTTCCTGCAGCCCACTCTCTTCGAACAACCCTTCTTGATCAATCCTCTGCCTTAACGGTGGCAGAGGGAGCTCCAAAGTAACCAACGACAGGCTTTGAAGCCTTCGCGACCAACGAAGCTATTGATATTCCACTTTGTGAAATGATAAAATGACACAGTAAGGCCTAAATAGCGTATAACACAAAACACACACTAAAAAGTTTCCTAAATATAAATCAAGCAGTTGACTAACTAGTGGGAAGTATGGTTACACCAGTCAACACTAGAGAAACTAACCGGTGTAAGTGAAACTTGAACACAGAAGCACCCTCCAGGTATACTCTATGAAGGTGATCCGACGTCCACCCTAGGTACCACAATATACCCCCGCAATCACCTGTGTAAGTTCGTAAAATATGGGAAACTAGGTTGCCATCTCATAGTCAGTTAACAGGTAGGTACATTCGATAGTTGGGCAGATCGTAATGAGAAAGATAACAAGTTTGAAGCCCTTCAAGGGTATCGAAATCAAGTGGTCTGGAAGACAACTGAGGATATCTAATGGATTCGAGGTCAACGAATATCCGTAGGAAAATGCGATCGATATTGTTCTCGAGAAATACCATCAATATACAATCCCCACTATGTTCCGTCCAACTTTGGAGGGGTTATCTCCTCTTCCTTTCCTCATGTGACCTATTTTTTATCCCCTATGTTAGAGGGGGGTCCTTGCTAACTATTACAATATTGGAATTAAATCACTCCCTATCTCAGACTCCAATTTTTCTTATAAAGTGGACTTGAAGAGTTTCCTCTTCACACCTAATTCAAGGCCCTAAAATCCTNTACAGTAATACACGATTTTTTTTAATGAAAGAAATGTACAGAGACTGTAAAAATACAGAGTGAAAGACTCTCTAGAATGGTGGCAGCTTATCTCTGAGAAGAGATGTGACGGCTACTCGCATTCGCAATAAGATCGTTACAATGAGGCTCTGGAGGCCTTTTTACAATAATCGGGAATGCCAAAAGTCCTAGACATCCAAAAACCTAACCCTAGGAGATGAAGAACCAAAAGTCACGTGGGCCCCGTTTGGGTAAGTTGGTGCATCAACTTCCCGGGGTTGTAACTTTTGCATACGATCTCCGTTTTAGGCGTGTGATAGCTCGTTTGAAAGGTATCGTAGAGGAGATTAATTTTGGGGGCTCAATCATTCCTTTGTCTATCATTGAGAACCTCAATCTCGAAAAAACTTCATTTAGGCCCTCAAAATTGCCCCGGAAGTGAAAACCTGCTAAAAATAGTAAATTGCCAAAATGGCCAGAAAACTGTTTTGAGCCATTTGGAAAAGGTGGGTGGCCCCCGATATCCACCTGGATCAGTGAGGTAGTGAAACTAATGGTTTTATGAAGGGACGAATAAGGAAGATAACTTTAAAGAATTTGAAAGAAAAAGATAATTCAAAATTAAAGAAATGCTTGTAAACAACTCTTTGTAAATTCAACTTTTCTAATTGATATTTCAAGATCTTGTAAATGAAGAAATCCTAAAACTTGCTTTCGTTTGACTACAAACTACTTATGTTTCAAGAAATCGAAAAGAACTTTGAAATGGAGACTCTTTTTTTTCTTTTGCAAATAACAACCTTGACTACTTTACCAAACTACATGCAAGAAAATAAGTTTTTATTTTATTTTATTTTTGGAACTGCTTTAACAAGGAAAAAACTAAAGTAAAACTTATTTTTGTTTTTTCAAAGAAAGAAACAGGAACAAAGAGAAAACTAAAAACAATATTGATAAAGACCCTAAATCCACTGCAGATCGTAGGGATTCAATCAAGAAACCAAAAGGAGGATCTAAGAATTGACAACTCGCTCTAATCCTTTTAGGGAAAACATAAGAAGGCTAAGGAAACAAGTAAACCGAAACTTAAACCCAAGCTACGGCCATAGATAGAGACTTTAACTGATTCAAGAAAGTCCTAATAATTTTGAAATTCTATCAGGAAAGAGACAAACTCTCTCTTTATTAAAAAACACTTTCAAGAAACAGAGACGCGGGATGTTGCATCAGAAGCCTGTGTATGTACACGAGTTGTTTACTGTGCAGAGTGCATATGTATGCGGGATGACCCAAAATAGGGTGTGTACACCTCTGAGACTTTTCAAAAATAAAAAGACAAGGTAGACTTACAGGGAAGGGAAGGCTGGTATGTACCTTGCAGGTGACCAGAAAACCTAAAAAGACTCAGTAATCTTGATTGAAACTCGAAAGGAAAAAAAAAACCAATATATCAACCCAAAAAAATCCCTAAAAACTAGAGAGAGATCCCCAGTATGGTCGCCAGTTCTACTAGGGAGAAAATCCCCCCATAACTATACCAGAGTTTAAGATATAGACATAGAAATGATCGTCTATAATTCAACCTAGTTTCTACACTACCCCAAACATACCAAAATAAATTAAAAGAAAGCAATAGAAGAGAATATTGCTAACTGTACCTTTTATCCCACATCTGGTGATGATATCCTCAAGCTCTATAGCTCCAAAGACTACAAGTCTCCTCCCAAGGTTGACCTACATCCAAGACTAGGAAAACAAGGACTACAAGCATGCTATTTCTATTCATAATTTACGGTTAGATATCAAATGCTATGTATAAATCAAAGAAAATACACAAAACATAATCATTTGGGACATGGAAAAGAGATTCTTTTATTCATCAAACAAAGACTGAAACTTACAATCCTTGTTGGCCACCGTTCCATGAACCTGTTTCTGGCTCCTCTTTACAATGCTCCAAGTGCAGCTTCAATAAGCCTCTTCTCACAATCTACTAATCACCTCAAGGAAAGGGAATGGATTGGATGGAACAAAAGGGGTTGAATATCGAATGATGAGGCAGTAAATCACAAAAGTTAGCAAATGCTTGGGCAAGGAAGGGAAGTGAAATTGGGAAGAGTTTCACTTTTCTTATTCTTAGTTGTTAAATGAGACCCCAACACCTCCTTTTATATGACAAAAGGATGGTTATTCGGTTGGGGGGCGGGCTATAACAGGTGAATTGGTTGGGAAACCTCCAATAGCCCATGAATTCCACCAAATTCCTTACAACTTTTTAATTTTTGCAACTTTTGGAGGTATATGTGGGTCGTGTATTGCAGAAAGCGTATGTACGCGGGATGTGTATTGTGTAACAAGCTTATGTACACAGACTATAGTGGTGTAAGGTGTATACATTCTCTAAAAATTGGTTTTTTAAGTAGATCTCCTCAACAGTAATTTGGAAAATTATGCAAGTAAGAGGGCCAATGCCATGTATGCATGAGTAGGGCATTTTAGGGCTATTAGAAAAGGTCAAATATTTTTCCTAGAAAATTAAAACACAGTCCAGTTCTAAAAAGGAAGTCTATTAAAAAATTTCAAAATAAAAATTTATTAAATACTTTTATCAAATATGAAATGGGATCTACTTCAAAACATGAATTTCAATTATACAAATTCATTAATGAGGCTTTAATAAATCATTAATTAAAGCAGTTATTCCAAATTGGAAGCGTGTGGAAATTTCTAGAAATGAGAAAAAACCCTAAACACTCCAAGAAAGCATTGGGAACCGTTTTAAAAGAAGGAAGCATCATCAAATAAAGGGGTTAGAAGCAAGCAATCAGAAGATCATATTAGAAATGTTCCGGCCATCAACATGTAGTGAAGTCTCTAATCAATAAATAGAGATTTCCATTATTCTCGTTCTTCTTCTTCTACACCATTTTCTCAAGGCCTTATGCTTGTATTTATGAACTAAGGATAATGTTGAGTTTTGAGTGTCTTTATTTTAATATTCCAAGACTCTTTCTCTTAAAAATATGGAGTATTTTACATACATATGTGTGACTGATAAATGTAAACAAAGAATGTATAAATGATTCATGGAGGTTTAGATCTTGCATTTGGAAAGATTCATTTCTGAGCACTTAGTCAATTGGTTTGTTGAGATGTTTTGTATTGTTGAATATATTTTATGAATAAAAATCCATAGAGGACTATTTTAGGGTATTACTTTAATGATTTCTCAGATCTTGGGATCTCTGAGCATGATATTTTTGAAGTATGTCCATCAAATTCTTTTTAGTTTTGAATGAAAAATTCATTTAAAGCTCTCTGAAATGATAAAAACCATTTCATTCTTTTGTTTGTGAATATATGGATGTATCATCTACTTTCATGTCATTTAGAGGGTTGTATAAATGATACTAAGTGTACAATTATTCTGATATTGAAGCTTTTCTTCAATATTTTTATTGTAAAGAAACTATTTGTTGCACATAAATATTATATCTGGTTATCAAGAAGCATTTCATATAAAACTAAGCAATACATCTTTTGGGTTTTCTTTCCATCATTCTCCCCAATCTAAGATCATCAAGATATATCTTTCAGAATATGGCAGATGATTACCACCTCTATAAAAATGAAGGTGGATTCATATCCTCGTGATATTGTTGTTTGGATATTAACCAATCTGAACCACCAACATTTTTGGTAACCATACTGGGGAGCCATTTACTTTCACTATATCTGAGGATTTGTTTCAGATCTGATTGAAGGACCAGAGTCTCCATGGTTTAAAGCATAAAAAAAAAGATTCAAGAAGATTGTTGCTTTTTTTAGATGCATGAGGTTTATAAAAATATTATTAAGAGATATTTGAATGACCTCAAAAAGAGCCAAGAACCATCAAAGATTCCATAGGATGAAATCCCTAGAGATTCCATTAAAAGAACTCTCAAATGCTCTGGAAACTCCATTGGAAGGATTCAAGAATCTAAAAAATAGCTATATTACGAATCCTCTGAGGAGTTTCTTTCATGTCACGATGTTCATTTACCTTCTTCACCAAGCCCACCAATGGCTTTACAAGACTCAACAAAAGGAAGGGTTATCCAAATAAGGAGGCGACTGCATAGAAGCCCTTTAAATCTACCTGAAGTAGGTTTTCATATGCCTAATATTCCCATTGAAATTTTTTCCACATTCTTTGAAAATACTTCAGAGGATGCAGAGAAACACTTGTTTAGATTCAAAATTACATGTGACGTTTTCAATCTCACTAAATACAATATTACATATCAATTATTTTTAGAAACTCTATGTGGGGATGCTCTTGAATGGTACAATTTATTTCTTCCTAGGACTATTACCAGTTGGGATGTGTTGGATACTTCATTTGCTAAAAAATTCATCCCAATAGTGCTATCATATTTTTTTGATGATGATTTAAATGTTGTTTCCCAACCACCCTCTCCCATATGGACACAAGACAATGAAGTGAATGATTTGGAAGAAAATTCTAATCAAAGATTGGAAGATTTTTATGAATCAAGTCATACTGCTGAAACTCGAAATAAGAATTCTAGTTTGCAAGAGAAAGATTTCATCCTCTCATATATTCCATATGAAGATCTTTCAAGCAGTAAATTTGAAAATGAAATTGAGGAGCCTCCACCAAATGCACAAGAAGATTTCGGCCAACATACTCATGTGGAAAATGTTACAATAAATGATAAAAGGCCACAAGAACATTGGAAGCAAGAAGAATTGGTAGAAGAAATTAATCTTGAGAACAATGATGGGCAATATTGTCATTGCATGAAGGAATAATTCTTTCAAATCATTTACAAAGAATAAAGAATATTGGATGTGGTTGGAGATACAAAGAATGATGAAAGTATTTTTAGAATGGAAAATCCTTATCCAATCAAAGAGAGTAGCATTCATGAGCAATCAAGAATTGTTTATATTGAAAAATGGTTCCAAAGCATTGATGGCCAAGAAATACAATCATATTTTGGACACATCTGGCTCAGTTTTTCCTCACCACACTTCAGAAATGCCCCTGACTCTTTGGTATTAGGCTCAATATGTTCCCCAGTTCTGGAGTTCATTCCACAAATCATATGAATTCTTGAATGGATCCATTAGAAATATACGTATGCCTAAAAGTGTCCCTTTCCTCCGAGTAGGATAGAGCAGGTAAATCTTCTTTGTACATGATTTTGTTGCTTCAGTCCAATTTTTGCACAACAAAACAATTGTTAGATGGAGATAATGCTTGAAGATGACCCCATGGCCCAATGGAAAAAATTTACAAGAATTTGTTCTGAAGATGACTCTACAATCTAATGAGGAAACAATTTGACCAGTATTCTAGATTCTCGATAAACCACATGAGGCTATCATCTCACAACTAGAGTCATTTGTTGATCAAAATATTTGGTCAACTTTATTTTCTCTCTCCCGGAATAATAATAAAAATTCATATCAGAAGAAGCATATTTCAAACAATCATAATTTTATGGTGTATCCCTTAGTCTGAGCTTCATCACGCATTTTTCATATTCAAAATATGAGTTGGTATGGTTAAGATATCTAGGTTTTTGTGTAAATTCCCAAAGAGTGCCTCTTCCATGTGCAACAACTCTTCTTCCATCTGCAACAAATCTAAAATTGTTTTTGGAACCACAATTATTGTCTTGGAAACACACATTTACTATAACCCTGTTCATTTTCTTGGGATTACAATACTACTCTTGTTTCCATACTCCTTGCCTACACTTTCCACTCCACTCTTCCATACTTAGATTTTTTTTTCACTTCTCCACTCTTCCATACTTAGAATTGTTTTCACTTCTATACTCTCTTTCCTCTCCTCTCTTACACTCTCTACCACTTTACTCTATTATTCTTCCACACTTAGATTATTTTTCAATCCACCCACTCCTCTCTTATAACTTCCTCCAACTTTAATTAGTTTTATTTTATGTTCTCCATGTTCTCCCTCTCTACACTACTTATCACTCCACTTCACCCCCCTCTTCCCCCATACTCTCCCATACTTCRATTTTTTCTCCCTCACTTCATTCCATACACAGCGGGTTCACACCCTCTTATCCCTCCACACCCCCCTCACCTCCAACAACCCAAAAACATGTTTCTTTTCCAACACTTATATTTTTTCCCACCCCCCCTCACTACACTCCACTCCCCTCTTCCTTCACTACCACGGGTTCACACCCCCTTATCCCTTCACACCCTCCTCACCTCTAAAAAAATATTGTCACACCTCCCTCCCCTCTTGTCCCATCTCCTCCTCCCTTCTCAAATTTCTTAAGTTAATTACAAAACATATTTGAGTCAATGAAACCAAGACACATGGAAGCCAATGGGAGGATGACACATGGCAGCCAATGGGAGGATGACATGTGGCAGCTAATGACATCACAATACATGGAATCCTATGGAAACCTATCACATTATGATGTATGGCGATGACATGGGATATGAATTGACGTTGATTGGGTGATGAAAAGGATTCTTACTAGGCAACAACTAGGAACTTAGTGGATGCTAACTGGGATATCAAAATATTTAATTAATTCATGAATTTTCCAAGGTCAAAATATTTAATTAATTCATGAACTTTCCAAGGTTCGAACTTCCATTGTATCCATAGTTTGCTTATGTTCCACATAAAGGTATGGAAATATTTAACTATATAAACACTTGAAATATTTTTACCACAATGCATGTGGGATGGAACATTTGTTTTAAAAGGGAGAATTGAGATGAAGGGCCAAGATTGACCAACGAATTGATGAACGACTGTTGAGAAATGAACTTCTAGAGGTCATAAATTGAGATCCAAGAGTCGGATTCAGACAAAATATACCTTGTTGGAAAGGTAATTCGATGAGGAACACAATAGAATAGGTTTCAAGAGGTTAAATTAGTCATGATTCTCTCAAAAATGGAAATAACAGTCAATTTGTTTTCATGGTTTGCTGATAAATCAACATGGAACCTCAACTTTATGAGATTATATATTGAGATCCAGAAATCCAAGTCGCACTCAGGAAGACTTGTTAGAAATATGATATGACAAATATTTCATCTAAAATGGTCTCCATGGCTGAAAGGTCAAATATTTTTCCTAGAAAATTAAAACACAATCCAATTTTAAAAAGGAAGTCAATTATTGTTTTTTTTAAATAAAAGTTTATTAAAAACATTTATCAAATACAAAATGAGATCTACTTCAAAACATGAATTTCAATGATAGAAAATCATTAATGAGGATTTAATCAAGCATTGATTAAAATTGTTATTCCAAATTGGAAGCGTGTGGAAAATTCTAGAAAGGAGAAAAAACCCTAAACACTCCAAGAAAGCATTGGGAACCGTTGTAAAAGAAGGAAGCATCATCAAATAAAGGGGTTATAAGAGAGCAATCAAAATATCATAAGAGAAAAGTTCCATCCATCAACATGTAGTGAAGTATCTAATCAACAAATAGAGATTTCCATTATTCTCATTCTTCTTGTATTTATGAACTAAGAATAATGTTGAGTTTTGAGTGTCTTTCTTGTAATATTCCAAGACTCTTTCTCTTAAAAATATGATGGAGTATTCTACATACATATTTGTGACTGATAAATGTAAACCAATAATGTCTACATGATTCATGGAGGTTTAGAACTTACATTTGCAAAGCTTCATTTCTGAGCACTTAGTCAATTGGTTTGTTGAGATGTTTTGTATTGTTGAATATATTTTATGATTAAAAATCCATTGAGGACTATTTCAGGGTATTACTTTAATGATTTCTCTTATTTTTGGATCTCTGAGCATGAGATTTTTGAAGTATGTCCATCAAATTATTTTCAGCTTTGAATGCATAATTCATTTAAAGCTCTCTGAAATAATAAAAAACATTTCATTCTTTTTTTTTTTAATATATGGATGTATCATCTACTTGCATGTGATTTAAAGGATTGTATAAATTATATTCAGTGTACATTTATTCTCATATTGAATCTTTTCTTCAATCTTTTTGTTCTAAAGAAACTATTTGTTGCACATAAATATTATATCTGGTTATCAAGAACCAATTCATATAAAACTAAGAAATAAATGTTTGGGGTTTTCTTTCCATCATTCTCCACAATCTAAGAGCATCAAGATATATCTTTCAGAATATGGCAGAGGAGTACCACCTCTATAAAAATGCAGGGGGATTCATATCCTTCTGAGATTGTTGTTTGGATATTAACCAATATGAACATCAACATTTTTGGTGACCATACTAGGGAACCATTTACTTTCAATATATCTAAGGATTTGTTTAAGATCTGATTGAAGGACCAGAGTCTCCATGGTTTAAATCATAAAACAGGATTCAAGAAGATTGTTGCTTGTTTTAGATGCACGGGTTTTATAAAAATATTATTAAGAGATATTTGAATAACCTCAAAAAGAGCCAAGAACCACCAAGGATTCCAAAGGATGAAATCCCTAGCGATTCCATTAAAATAACTCTCAAATTCCCCGGAAACTCCATTGGAAGGATTACAGAATATAAAAAATAGCTATATTATGAATCCTCTGAGGAGTTTCTTTCATGTAATGATGTTACTTTATGTTCTTCTCCAAGCCCACCAATGGATTTACAAGACTCAACAAAAGGAAGGGTTATCCAAAGAAGGAGGCGACTGCATAGAATCCCTTTAAATCTGGCAGAAGTAGATTTTCATGTGCCTAATATTCCCATTGAAAAAATTTCCACATTCTTTGAAAATAATTTAGAGGATGAATATAAACACTTGTTTAGATTCAAAATTACATGTGATGTTTTCAATCTCATTAAAGACAATATTACATAACAATTATTTTTACAAACTCTATGTGGGGATGCTCTTGAATGGTACAATTCATTTCTTCCTGGGACTCTTACCAGTTGGGATGTGTTGGATACTTCAATTGCTAAAATGTTCATCCCAATAGTGCATTCATATGTTTTTTATGATGATTTAAATGTGTTTTCCCAGCCACCCTCTCCCATATGGACACACAACAATGAAGTGAATGATTTGGAAGAAATTTCTAATCAAATATTGGAAGATTTTTATGAATCAAGTCATACTACTGAAACTGAAAATAAGAATTCCAATTTGCAAGAGAAAGATTTCAGCCTCTCATATACTCCATATGAAGATGTTTCAAGCAATAAATTTGAAAATGAAAGTGAGGAGCCTCCACCAAATGCATAAGAATATTTCAACCAACATACTCATGTGGAAAATGTTACAAGAAATGATGAAAGGCCAAAAGAACATTGGAAGCAAGAATAATTGGTAGAAGAAATTAATCTTGAGAAAAATGATGGACAATATTGTCATTGCATGAAGGAATAATTATTTCAAAACATTTACAAAGAATAAAGAATATTAGATGTGGTTGGAGATAAGGAGAATGATGAAAGTATTTTCATATTGGAAAATTCTCATCCAATCAAAGATAATAGCATTCTTGAGAAATCAAGAATTGTTTATATTGAAAAATGGTTCCAAAGCATTGATGGCCAAGAAATACAATCATATTTTGGACACATATGGCTCAATTTTTCCTTAGCACAGTTTAGACATGTCCCTGACTCTTTGGTATTAGCTTCGATATGTTCCCCAATTGTGGAGTTCATTCCACAAATCATATGAATTCTTGAATGGCTCCATTAGAAATATACCTATGCCTAAAAGTGTCCCTTTCCTCAGAGTAGGATAGGGTAGGTAGATCTTCTTTGTACATGAGTTTGTTTCTTCAGTCCAAGTTTTGCACAATAAAGAAATTGTTAGATGAATATAATGCTTAAAGATGACTCCATGACCCAATTTGCAAAATTTACAAGATTTTTTTCTGAAGATGGCTCTACAACCTAATGAGGAAAACAATTGACCAGGATTCTAGATTCTCGATAAACCACATGAGGCTATCATCTCACAAGTGGAGCCATTTGTTGATCAAAATATTTGGTCAACTTGGTTTTCCAGCTCCTGCAATAATAAACAAAATTGATATCAGAAGAAGGATATTTCAAACAATCATAATTTTGTGGTGTATCCCTTAGTCTCAGCTTCGTCACACATTTTTTAGATTCAAAATCTGATTCTGTATGCTTAAGATATCTAGGTTTTTGTGTAATTTCCCAAAGAGCTCTTCTTCCATGTGCAACAACTCTTCTTCCATCTGCAAAATAGATAAAAAAAAAAATGGAACCAAAATTATTGTCTTGGAAACACACATTTCCTATAACCCTGTTCGTTTTCTTGGAACTTTCATTTTCTTCTTTCCACTCCACTCTTCCATACTTAGATTTTTTTTCACTTCTCCACTCTTCCATACTTCGAATTTTTTTCATTTCTATACTCTCTTTCCTCTCCTTTATTACACTCTCTACCACTTTATTATT
Source organism: Picea sitchensis (assembly GCA_010110895.2). Taxonomy (NCBI): domain Eukaryota; kingdom Viridiplantae; phylum Streptophyta; class Pinopsida; order Pinales; family Pinaceae; genus Picea; species Picea sitchensis. Next base: position 16,347 of record SNQJ01S0144300.1, read on the forward strand.
ATTCCACACTTTGATTATTTTTCAATCCACCCACTCCTCTCTTATAAATTCCCCCAACTTTGCTTATTTTTATTTTATGTTCTCCATGTTCTCCCTCTCTACACTAATTATCACTCCACTTCACCCCCCTCTTCTCTCATACTTAGAATTTTTCTCCCTCACTTCATTCCATACACCATGGGTTCACACCCCCTTATCACTCCACACACCCCTCACCTTCGACAACTAAACAACCTGCTCCTTTTATAACACATATTTTTTCCCATCTCCCTCACTCAACTCCACTCCCCTCTTCCTTCACCACCACAGGTTCACACCCCCTTATCCATCCACACTTCCCTCACCTCTGACAACCCAATGTCACACCTTCGTTCCCTCTCATCCGCTACCCCCCTCCCTTAACTAATTTCTTAAGTTAATTTCTAGACATATTTAATCCAATGAAACCAAGACACATATAAACTAATGGGACAATGACACATGGCAGCTTATGGGGCAATGACATGTGACAACTAATGCCATCACGACACAAGGAATCCTATGGGCCCCTATCGCATTATGACACATGGTGATGATGTGGGATATGACTATGCACTGGCCAAGTGATGACAGGGATTATTATGGGGTGTTGACTAGGCACTTAGTGGATGTTGACTGGTCTATCAAAATATTTAATTAATTCATGAATTTTCCAAGGTTTGAACCTCCATAGTCTCCATAGTTTCCCTATGTTCCACATAAAGGAATGGTAAAATTTAACCATATAAATACTTGAAATATTTTTACCACAATGCACGTGGGATGGAACATTTGTTTTAAAAGGGAAAATTGAGATGAAGGGCCAAGATTCACCCACAAATTGATGAACGACTATTGGGCAATGAACTTCTAGAGGTCATAACTCGAAATATGGGAGTCAAATTTGGAAAACATATACCTCATTGGAAAGGTGATTTGACGAGGAACACGATGGAAGAGGTTTAAAGAGGTGAAATTGGACATGATGCTCTTATAAATTGAAATAACAATAAACTATTTTTTCACTGTTTATTTATAAATTTGCTTGGAACCTCAACTTTACAAGCTTATATATTGAGATCCATAACTCCAAACTGTGTAATGGTGGAATCATTACAAATATAATATGACGAAGATTTCATCTAAAATAGTCTCCATGGATGAAAGGTCAAATATTTTACCCAGAAAATTAAAACACAATCCACTTAAAAAAATACATTCAATTAAAATTTTTCAAAATAAAAGTTTATTAATTTTTTTTTATCAAATATGAAATGGGCTCTACTTGAAAAAAAAATGTAAATGATACAAATTAATTAATGAGGATTCAATCAAGAATTAATTAAATCAGTTATTCCAAGAAGGAAACACGTGGAAAGGAAAAAAACCCTAACCACTCAAAGAAAGCATTGGGAATAGTTTTAAAAGAAGAAAGCATCATCAAAGAAAGGGGTTAGAAGCAGGAAATCAAAAGATCATAATAGAAAAGTTCCAACCATCAACATGTATCCAAGTCTCTAATCAACAAATAGAGATCTCCATTCTTCTTCTTCTACTTCTTCTAGACCATTTTCTCAAGGATTTATGCTTGTATTTATGAACTAAGCATAAGGTTGAATTTTGAGTATCTTTCTTGTATTCTTCCAAGAGTCTTTCTCTTAAAAAGATCATGGAGTATTTTATAGACATATGTGTGACTGATAAATGTAAACCATGATTATCTAAATGATTCATGGAGGTTTAGATCTTTCATTTGGAAATCTTCATTAATAATCACTTAGTCAATTGGTTTGTTGAGATGTTTTGTATTTTTGAATATATTTTATGAATAAAACTCCACAGAGGACTACTTCGGGGTATTACTTTAATGATTTCTCAGAACTAAGGATCTTTGAGAATGATATTTTTGAAGTATGTCTGTCAAATTATTTTTAGTTTTCAATGCAAAACTCATTTAAGGCTCTCTGAAATGATCAAAAACATTTCATTCTTTTTCTAGTTAAGATATGGATGTATCCTCTACTTGCATGTGATTTAGAGGGTTGTATAAATGATGATAAGTGTACATTTGTTCTAATATTGTAGATTTTATTCAACCTTTTTATTGTAAAGAAGCTATTTGTTGCACATAAAGATCATATTAGGTTATCAAGAACCATTTCATATAAAACAAAGCAATAAATATTCGGGGTTTGTTGTGTATCATTCTCCCCAATCCAAGAGAATCAAGATATATCTTTCAGATTATGACAGAGGAGTAGCACCTCTATAAAATCACAAGGGAATTCATATCCTCGTGAGGTTGTTGTTTGGATCTTAACCAGTCTCAACATCAACATTTTTGGCGACCATACTGGGGAACCGTTTATTTTCAAGATATCTGAGGCTTTGTTTCAAATCAGATTGAAGGACCAGAGTCGCCATGGTTCAAAGCCTACAAAATAATGTTCAAGAAGATTGTTGCTTGTTTTAGATGAATGTGGTTTATAAAAGGATTATTCATATATATTTGAATGACCTAAAAAATAGCCAAGAACCATCAAAGCTTCTGGAGGATGAACTCCTTGGAGATTACATTAAAATAACTCTCAAATTCCCTAGCAACTCCATTGGAAGGATTCAAGAATATCAAAAAGAGTTATATTACGAATTTTATGAGGAGTTTATTTCATGTCATGATGTTCCTTTACCTTCTTCACCAATCTCAACAATGTATTTACAAGACTCAGCAAAAGGAAGGTTTATCCAAAGAAGGAGGCGACTACATAGAAGCCCTTTAAATATGTCAAAAGTAGATTTTTAGATTCCTGATATTCCTATTGAAAAATTTTCCACATACTTTGGAAACACTTTAGAGGATGTAGAGAATCACATGTTTAGATTAAAAATTACTTGTGATGTTTTCAATCTCACTGAAGACAATGTTACATGTCGATTATTTTTACAAACTCTATGTGGGGATACTCTTGAATGGTACAATCCATTGCTTCCTAAGATTATTACATGTTGGGATGTGTTGGATACTTCATTTTTATGAAAAGTACATACTAAGAGTGCATTCATATGTTTTTTCTAATTATTTCAATGTAGTTTCCCACCCACCCTCTCACATATGGACACAAGACAATGAAGTGAATGATTTGGAAGAAAAGTCTAATTAAATGTTGGAATATTTTTCTAAATCAAGTCGTATTGCTAAAACTGAAAAAAAGAATTCCAATTTGTAAGAGAAATATTTCAGCCTCTCATATACTCCATATGAAAATATTTCAAGAAACAAATTTGAAAATGAATTCGAGAAGACTCCACCAAATTCACAAGAATATTTCAACCAACATACCCATGTGGAAAATGCTACAACAAATGATGAAAAATCCACAAGAACATTGGCAACAAGAAGAATTGGTGGAAGAAAATAATATTGAGAACACCAATGGGAAATATTGTCATTGTATGAAGGAAAAATTCTTTCAAAACATTGTCAAAGAATTAAGAATATTGGATGTGGTTGGAGATAAGGAGAATGATGAAAGTGTTTTCAGATTGGAAATTCCTCATCCAATCAAAGACAACAACATTCTTGAGAAATCAAGAATTGATTATATTGAAACATGGTTCTAAACCATTGTTTTCCAAGCAATACAATCAGATTTTGGACACATCTGGCTCAATTTTTCCTCATCACACTTCATACATGCCCATGACTTTTGGTTCTAGCCTCGATATGTTCCTTGGTTTTTAAATTCATTCCACAAATCATATGGATGATTGAATGGATCCATTGGAATTCTACCTATGCATAAATGTATCCATTTCCTTCAAGTAGTATAGGGTAGGTAGATATTCTTTGTAAAAGAGTTTTTTGCTTCAGTCTAACTATTGCACAATAAAGTAGTTGTTAGATGGAGATAATGCTTGAAGATGACTCGATGGCCCATTGGAAAAAAATTACAAGAATGTATTCTAAGGATGACTCTACAGCCTAATGAGGAAAATAGTTGACCAAGATTTTGGAGTCTTGATAACCCATAGAGGGATATCTTCCCACAGTTGAAGCCAGTTGTTGATCAAAAAATTTAGTTACGCTGATTTTCCCGCTCCCGGAATAAAACAAAAAACAACACCAGGAGAATGATATTTCGAATGATCATAGGTTTATGGTGTATCCCTCAGTATCAACTTCGTCACACATTTTTGGATTCAAAATATGATTCAGTATGCTTAATATATCTAGGTTTTTGTCTAACTTCCGAAAGAGTGCTTCTTCCATGTGCAACAACGCTAATTATTTTTTCCAGAACCATGATTATTGTCTTAGAAATACACATTTCTTGGAACCGTGTTCATTTTCTTGAAACCTTCATTTTCTTGGGATTACAATACTACTCTTGTTTCCATACTCATTTTCTACACTTTCCATTCCACTCTTCTAAGTGTTTTCCACTCCACTCTGCCATACTTAGATTTATGTTTTCACTTCTCCACTCTTCCATACTTCGGATTTTTTTCACTTATATACTCTCTTTCCTATCCTCTCTTACACTCTCTACCACTTTAATCTACAATTATTCCACTCACTCCTCTCTTATAACTTCCTCCCAACTTTACTTAGTTTTATTTTATGTTCTCCATGTTATCCCTCTCTACACTACTTATAACTCTGCTTCACTCCCCTCTACAACCATACTCTCCCATACTTAGATTTTTTCTCCCTCACTTCATTCTATACACCTCGAGTTCACACCCCCTCACCTCTAACAACTCGACAACCTGCTCCTTTTCAAACACTTACATTTTTTCCAATCCCCCTCACTCCACTCCACTCCCCTCTTTCGTCACCACCTCAGATTCACACCCCCTTATCCCTCCACACCCCATAACCTATGAAAACATACCATCACACCTCCCTCCCCTCTTGTCCCATATCCCCCTCCATTAACTAATTTATTAATTTAATTCCAAGACTTTTTAAGCCAATGAAACCAAGACACATGGCAAGCAATGGGACGATGACACATGGAAGCCAATGGGATGATGACATGTTTCATCTAATGACATCACAACACATGGCATCCTATAGACACATATAACACTATGAAACATGGAAATGATGTGGGATATGACTCAACTTTGACTGGGTGATGACAAGGATTCTTATTGGACGTCAACTAGGCACTTAGTGGATGTTGACTAGGCTATCAAAATATTTAATTAATTCATGAATTTTCCAAGGTTCAAACCTCCATAGTCTCCATATTTTCCTTATGTTCCACACGGCATGGTAAACTTTAACTATATAAACACTTGAAATCTTTTTACCAAAATGCATGTGGGAGAACATTGTTTTTTAAATGGTGAATTGAGATGAAGGTCTAAGATTGACCCAGAATTGATGAGGGACTGTTGTGCAACAAACTTATGTAGGTCATAACGCAAGATACGGGAGTCGGATTTGGATAAAATATATATCATTGGAAAGGAAAATTTACGAGGAACATAGTGGAATAGGTTTTAATACGTTAAATTGATCATGATTCTCTCAGAAATTTAAATAGCAATCAATTTATTTTTATTTTTATTTTTATTTTTATTTTTTATGGTTGGCTGATAATTTTGCTTCAAACCTCAACTTTACGAGATTATATAATGAGATATGAAGCTCCAAATTTCACTCATAAGGACTCGTTAGAAATATGACATGAAAAATATTGCATATAAAATGGTCTCCATGGATGAAAGGTCAAATTTGTTTCCCATAATTAAAACATAGTTCACTTTTAAAAAGACAGTCAATTAAAAAAAAAAAAAAAAGTTTATTAAAAACTTTTATCAAATAAGAAAATGGGATCTATTTCAAAACACAAATGTCAATGGTGCAAATTAATTAATTAGGCTTCAATCAAGCATTAATTAAAGTGGTTATTCCAATAAGGAAGCGTGTGGAAAATTGTAGAAAGGAAAAAAACCATAACCACTCCAAGAAAGCATTGGGAACAATTTTAAAAGAATGAAGCATCATCAAATAAAGGGGTTAGAAGTGGGGAATCGGAAAATCATAATAGAAAATTTCCAACATTCAACATGCAACTAAGTCTCTAATAATCAAATAGAGATCTCCATTCTTCTCCTTCTTCTTATTCTACACCATTTTCTCAAGGCTTTATGATTGCATTTTTTAATTGAGCATAAGGTTTAGTTTTGAGTGTCTTTCTTGTATTATTCCAATACTCTTTCTTTTAAAAATATCATGGAGTATTTTACAACCATATGTGTGACTAATAAATGTAAACCAGGATTGTCTAAATGATTCATGGATTTTTATATATTGCATTTGGAAAGCTTCATTTTTGAGCACTTAGTCAATTAGTTTGTTGATATGTTTTGTATTATTGAATATTTCTTATGAATAAAAATCCATAGAGGACTACTTCAGGGTATTACTTTATTGATTTCTCAGATATTGGGATCCCTGAGCATTATATTTTTGAAGTATGTCCATCAAACTATTTTTAGTTTTGAATGCAGAACTCATTTAAATCTCTTTGAAATTATCAAAACCATTTCATTCTTTTTCTTGTGAAGATATGAATGTATCCTCTACTTGCATGTGATTTAGAGGGTTGTATAAATGATGTTGAGTGTACATTTCTTCTGATATTGAATCTTTTCTTCAATATTTGTTTTAAAGATTATATTTATTGCACATAAAGATCATATATGGTTATGAAGAACCATTTCATATAAAACTAAACAATAAATATTTTGGGTTTACTGTCCAACAATCTCCCCAATATAAGAGAATCAATATACATCTTTCAGATTATGATACAGGAGTACCACCTCTATAAAACCACAGGGGGATTCATATCCTCGTGAGGTTGTTGTTTCGATATTAACCAATCAAAACATCAACATTTTTGGCGACCATAATAGGGAACCATTTATTTTCAAGATATTTGAGGCTTTCTTTCATATCTGATTGAAGGACCAGAGTCTCCATGGTTCAAAGCTTTGAAAAGAAGATTCAAGAATATTGCTTCTTTTTTTAGATGCATATGGTTTATAAAAATGTTATTCAGAGATATTTGAATGACCTCAAAAATATCCAAGAACCATCAAAGATTCTAGAGGATGAAATCCCTAGAGATTCCATTAAAATAACTCTCAAATGCCCTGGAAACTGCATTGGAAGGATTCAATAATCTCAAAAAGAGCTATATTATGACTCCTCTAAGTATTTTATCTCATGTCATGATGTTCCTTTACCTTCTTCACCAAGCCCACCATTGGCTTTACAAGGCTCAACAAAAGGAAGAGTTATCCAAAGAAGGATGTGACTGCATACAAGCTCTTTAAATCTACAAGAAGTATATTTTCAGATGCCTGATATTCCCATTTAAAAATTTTCCACATTCTTTGGAAATACTTCACAGGATGCAAAGCAACACTTTTTTAGATTCAAAAGTACATGTGATTTTTCAATCTCACTGAAGACAATGTTACATGTACAGTATTTTTACAAACTCTTACTCTGCATGGGGATGCTCTTGAATGGTACAATTCATTGCTTCTTGGGACTATTACGAGTTGAGATTTGTTGCATACTTCATTTGTTGAAAATTTCATCCCAAGAGTGCATTCATATGTTTTTTTTTATGCTTTCAATGTTTCTTCTCACCCACCCTCTCCCATATGGACACAAGAAAACAAAGTGAATGATTTGGAAAAAACTTCTAATCAAAGATTGGAAGCTTTTTCTGAATCAAGTCATATTGCTGAAACTTAAAATAAGAATTCTGAGTTGCAAGAGCAAGATTTCAGCCTCTTATATATTCTGTATCAAAAATTTTCAACCAACAAATTTGAAAATGAAATTGAGAAGCCTCCACCAAATGCACAAGAAGATCTCAACCAACATACTCATGTGGAAAATTTTACAACAAATGATGAAAAGCCACAAGAACATTGGAATCAAGAAGAATTGGTGGRAAAAAATAATCTTGAGAACAATGATGGGAAATATTTTCATTGCATGAAGGAATAATTGTTTCAAAGCACTTCCAAAGAATCAAGAATCTTGGATGTGGTTGGAGATAAGTAGTATGATGAAAGTATTTTCTGATTGYAAACTCCTCATCCAATCAAATACARTAGCATTCTTGAGAAACCAAGAATTGATTATATTGAAAMATGGTTCCAAAGCATTGTTGGCCAAGAAATACAATCAGATTTTGGACACATCTATCTCAGKTTTTCCTAAGAACACTTCAGACATGCCCCTGACTCTTTTGTACTAGCCTCGATATGTTCCCTAGTTCTGGAGTTCATTMTACAATAATATGATSYTTGAATGACWCCATTKAAAATATACCTATGRCTAAAAGTGTCTCTTCCCTCCAAGTAGGATAGGGTAGGTAGATCTTCTTTGTACATGATTTTGTTACTTTAGGCCAAGATTTCCACAATAAAGAAATTGTTAGATGGAGATAATGCTTGAACATGACTCCATGGCCCAATGGAAATAATTTACAAGAATTTATTTTGAAGATGACTCTACAACCTACTGATGAAAACAATTGACCAAGATTCCAGATTCTCGATAACCCACAGGGGGCTATCATTCTGAAGTTGGAGACAGTTGTTGATCAAAACATTTGGTTACCTCGATTTTCTTTCTCCTAAAATATTAAAAAAAAATATATATTAGAAGAAGGATATTTCAAAAAATCATAATTTTATGGTGTAGGCCTCAATATCAACTTCGTCACACATTTTTCAGATTCAAAATTCGAGTCTATATGCTCAAGATATCCATGTTTTTGTCTAACTACCCAAAGAGCACTTATTCCATGTGCAACAATGCTTCTTCCATGTGAAACAAAGATAATTTTTTTTGGAACCATGATTATTATCTTGGAAACACACATTTATTGGAACCGTTTTCATTTTCATGGAACCTTTATTTTCTTGGGATTACAATACTACTCTTGTTTCCATACTTGTTTCCTACACTTTCCACTCCACTCTTCCATAATTAGATTTTTGTTTTCACTTCTCCACTCCTCCATACTTAGAATTGTTTTCAATTTTATACTCTCCTTCTCTCTTATAACCCCCCCAACTTTACTTGGTTTTATTTTATGTTCTCCATGTTCTCCCTCTCTACACTACTTATCACTCCAATTCACCACCCTCTTCTCCGATACTTATATTTCTTATCCCTCACTTCATTCCATACACCATGGGTTCACACCCCCCTCACCTCCGAAAACCTGACAACCCTCTCCTTTTCTAACACTTATATTTTTTCCCATCCCCCTCACTCCACTCCAGTCCCCTCTTCCTTCACCACCATGGGTTCACGTGCACCGTGGGTTCACACCATCTTATCCCTCCACACACCCCTCACTTTCGACAACTGGTGATCACACCTCCCTCCTCTCTCATCCCATATACCCCTCCCTTAACTAATTTCTTAAGTTAATTCCAGGACATATTTAATCCAATGAAACTAAAACACATGGTATACAATGGGATGATGACACATGGAAGCCAATGGGACGATGACACATGGAAGCCAATGAGACAATGACATATGGAATCCAATTGATCCAGGTGGATATCGGTGGCTACCCACATTTTTCAACTGGCTCAAAACAATCTTTTGTCAATTTTGGTAATTTATTTTTAGCAGTTTTTTGGGTCCTGAACTTCTGGAGCCGTTTTGAGGCCCTAAATGACATTTTTTTGGGAAAATGGGGAGAAACATGTCCATTCCATTGATGTTGCTCACACCAAATTTGTATTCCTCAGATAGATATTTCTAACGGTGTATCGAGCGCTCCAAACAGAGATCATATGCAAAAGTTACGCCCTCAAGAAGTTGACGTATCAACTACCTCCATCGGGGCCCGCAAACCTTTTGGATTTTCATCTTCTGGGGTTAGGGTTTTGGATTTTAATTATGTTAAAAAGGCCCTTAGAGCCTCATTGTAATGATCATCTTCTTGTGAATGTGAATAGACGTCACATCTCTTCTCAGAGATAAGATGCCACCATTCTAGCGAGTCTTTCACTCTGTATTTTTACAATCTTTGTACATTTCTTTCATTAATAGAAATAGTGTATTACTGCATATCTGTGACTCTTGTTATATTTCCAATATATATATGTTATATTGTTGTCTCTCTTGCAATGTCTCTGAATATTTTTGTGTTATATCTATGTTCTCATTTCGTGCTGAAAATAATCTGGATCAGTGGTATCATAGCAGGCTGCTCTTGATCGTTTTTTAATGCATGTCCCTGACGAGGTCCGAGTATAGAAAGTTGGGTCTCGAGCTTGTCTCTCTTGAGGAAAATATATATCGCACACCCAAGAAACTCTCAATGGCGGAAGAAAAGAAAAATGACAGAGCAGACAATTCTATCAATCTATTGTTTGAGCAAGCTCTCATGCGATAGAGGGACGAAATGATGGAGAATTTTTCCCACATCCTTCAACGCCTGCTGATAGCATCAGGAACATCTTCATCAAGTGGCCACTTTGGAGGCACCTCGCCTTTGAAGGTACAAGTCAATTTTGATATTCTTTTATTTGAAGGATAGATAGATGCAGAAGCCCTAGACAAATGGTTAAATCTGCTAGAAGGTTATTTCTCTGTTCCCAATTTTTCCGACAGAGAAAAGATCACCTTCGCACTCCTTAAGGCTCTCCCCCATGTCAAACATTGGTGGGAAACTTACTGGGAGAAAATCTCCATAGAGGAGTCTAGAATATATGGGGTCGAGCCCACTTGGGATTTTTTTGTGGATGCGGTAAAGGAACAATATTAACCTGTTGGAAACTATGAGGACCAATACATGAGATGGACCATACTGTGGCAAGAGAGGGGCCAAGTAGTGTCGGAGTTCACCAATACCTTCCATACCTTGCGCACCAAGCTGGGTATCAAAGACTCCGAGCAACATTTGGTTCTAAAAGATTGTGAGGCTCTACACAGATACATCCAAACTGAAACGGATTTTCTGGATATCTCATCACTCGGTGTTGTGTATCAATATGTTTTTAAAATCGAGCAAAAATTTAGGCACAAGAAAAAACAGGAGTCCAGATATGCAAATCTGCAACAACCAAAGTATGAGAAAGATGTCCCTAACAAACAACTTCCAGAAAACCAGTCTAAGCTACAGAAAAAGAAGGGTCACGAGAAGACAAAGGACACTGGAAAATGGTGTGATTTCCACAAAATCCTCTGGAACAACACCGATGAATGTCGCTCAAAATAGTCATTAGTGGCTGAGATCAAAGACAAGGAGCCAAACCCTGATTCAGAATTTGATTATGAAAATACTGGTAAAAGAAAGATCATTGACATAGACCCCATTTCTATTGTCACAACCGCAACAATTCAACCAGAAGAACCAACAGATCATGAAGAGGGGAGTGCCTTTTTCATTCACATATGTGGGTGAAGGGGACCCTGCTGCATTTTATTGTTGATAGAAAAAGGCAGAAGAACCTCATCTCAGCAGAGGTCATCAAACAGTTGGGATTGCCGACAACAACACACCCGCAACTATACAACATTGGGTGGCTTCGCCAGGGATGAAATATTTGTGTCAGCCAGTAGTGTCAATTGTCATACAACATCCAAACCTTCAAGGATAAGGTATTATGTGATGTTTCCCCATTGGATGTATGTGATTTTCTCTTGGGCCAACCATATATGTGGAAGTGCCATGCTATATATGAGTCTCAACCTCGTAGTGTCATTGTTACTCTGGGGGGTCATCTCTATAGGATACCAGAGGTAGTCTCAACTACTGTCCCACCTAAACAGTGCTGCAAGGGATTATCTCATACTACAAAATTCATCTTCTTCACAATCTGTTCAAAAGGTGAACAGGAGGATACTGTAACCAATACAACCTCGACCCAAGCACCTTTTGTCAAACAACAACAGGTCGACAAGATTGCAACAAAGAATAAAAATTCCTTCTGCACACAGTCATCTCAGGTAGCCTGACTGGTTGAATAGATTCAACCCTGCCAGCAACAATTTTGTGACATCCTTCCACAAACTGAGTAGCGTGACGTCTCCAGCAAGGCAAGCAACTCACCAAGATTTAGATTCGACAAACACTTCCCTCTCTCCCCCGAGAACTCAACGCAATGGAGACCATTTATTCCTAAGGAGGGAGGATTGATCCAGGTGGATATCGGTGGCCACCCACCTTTTCCAACTATCTCAAAACCATTTTCTGGCAATTTTGGTAATTTACTGTTTTTAGCAGTTTTTCGGGTCCTGAACTTCCGGAGCCGTTTTGAGGCCCTAAATGATGTTTTTGGGAAAACAGGAAGAAAAACGGAATTTACTTCAATATTGCTCACACCAAAGTTGTAGTCCTCATATATATATTTCTAACGATGTACCGAGTGCCCTAAACAGAGATCATATGCAAAAGTTACACCGTTGGGAAGTTGACGTATCAACTACCTCCATTGGGGCTTGCAAACCTTTTGGATTTGCATCTTCCGGGGTTAGGGTTTTGGATTTTCCTTATATTAAAAAGGCCCTTAAAGCCTCATTTTAATGATCATCTTCTTGTGAATGCGAGTGGCCATCACATCTCTTCTTAGAGATAAGCTACCACCATTCTAGCGAGTCTTTCACTCTGTATTTTTACAGTCTCTGTACATTTATTTCATTAATAGAAATTGTGTATTACTATATATATGTGAATCTTGTTATATTTCCAATATATCTCTTTTATATTGTTGTCTCTCTTGAAATATATCTGAATATTTATGTGTTATATCTCTTGTCTCATTTCATGCCGAAAATAATCTGGATCACCAATCAAACTATGACATGTGGCAGGTAATGACATCATGACCCATGGCATCCTATGGAAGACTATCAAATTATGAAACATGGATATTATGTCGGATATGCCTTAGTGATGAATGGGGGATGATAGGGATGCTTGTTGGGAATCGAATGGACACTTAGTGGATTCCGACTGGGCTATCAAAATATTTAATTAACTCATGAATTTTCCAAGGTTTGAGCCTCCATAGTCTCTGTAGTTTCCTTATGTTCCACGTAAATGCATGGTAAAATTTAACTATATAAAAATTGAGATATTTTTACCAGAATTCACGTGGGATGGAACATTGTTTTTTAAATGGGCGAATTGAGATGAAGGGCCAATCTTGACCCATGAGTTGATGAACGTCTACTGAGCAACGAACTTCTGGAGGTCATAACTCGAGATTTAGGAGTTAGATTTGGACAAAATATACCTCGTTGGAAAGATAATTCAATGATGAAAATGATGGATCATGTTTCAATAAGTGAAATTGGTCATGATATTCTCAAAAATGGAAATAACAATCAACTTATATTTCATGGTTTGTTGATGAATGTGCTTGGAACCTTAAATTTATGGTCTTATATCTTGAGATCTAGAACTCAAAATTGTGCTCAGGAGGATTCATTGGAAACATAGGATGATGAAAATTTAATATAAGATGGTATCAATGGATAAAAGGTCAAATAGTTTTCCCAGAAAATTAAAACACAATCCACTTTTAAAAAGGCAGTCAATTAAAAATTTTCAAAATAAAAGTTTAATAATTTTTTTTATTAAATACAAAATGGGATCTACTTCAAAACATGAATGTCAATGATACAAATTAATTAATTAGGCTTCAATAAATTATTAATTAAATTATTTATTCCAAGAAGGAATCATGTGAAAAATTCTAGAAAGGAGAAAAAACCCTAACCACTCCAAGAAGGCATTAGGAACAATTTTAAAAGAAGGAATCATCATCAAAGAAAGGTATTAGAAGTAGGAAATATGAAGATCATAATATAAAATTTCTATCCATTAGCTTGCATCCAAGTCTCTAATCAGCAAATAGATATCTCCATTCTTCTCCTTCTTATTCTTATACACCATTTTCTCAAGTCTTTATGTTTGTATTTCTGAGCTGAGCATAAGGTTGAGTTTTGAGTGGATTTCTTGTATTCTTCCAAGATTATTTCTCTTAAAAATATCATGGAGTATTTTACAACCATATGTATGACTGATAAATGTAATACATGATTGTCTAAAAGATTAATAGAGGTTTATATCTTGCATTTGGAAAGCTTCATTTCTGAGCACTTAGTCAATTGGTTTGCTAAGATGTTTTGTATTGTTGAATATATTTTATGAATAAAACTACATAGAGGAATACTTTGTGGTATTACTTTAATGATTTCTCAGATATTGGGATCTCTGAGCATGATATTTTTGAAGTATGCCCATCAAATTCTTTTTAGTTTTGAATGAAAAACTCATTTAAATATCTCTGAAATGATCAAAACCATTTCATTCTTTTTATTGTGGAGATATGGGTGTATCCTCTACTTGCATGTGATTTAGAGGGTTGTATAAATGATACTTAGTGTACATTTATTCTTATATTGAATCTTTTCTTGAATCTTTTTATTGTAAATAAACTATTTGTTGCACATAAATATCATGTCTGGTTATCAGGAAGCACTTCATATAAAACTAAGCAATAAATATTTGGGGTTCATTGTCCAACATTCTCCCCAAACCAAGAGCATACATATATATCTTTCAGATTATGACAGAGGATTACCAACTCTATAAAAGCTTAGGGGGATTCATATCCTCGTGAGCTTGCTATTTGGATCTTAACCAATCTGAAAATCAACAGTTGTCCAAAAAACTCCATGAAAAAATGTAAATATGTAATTCTTGTCTCCTACCCATACTAATTTCCCCTCTTTCACTTTCTTTCTTGACTTACACTCTTCCCCAAGATGATTGTAATCAACCCCCATTCTCTCAATAACTATGGGATGTGACTTCTCACACACACCCTCTTACATGAATTTGATGATTGGGCTCTAGAAAATTCAACAGATAATGGAAGGTTCATGGTAAGACTAATTTAGAAAGAAATGGTTTGGGTTTAATAGACATGGTTAAAATATCCCCCTTGGACCCCTTCCCTCTCTTGTGGAAACTAAGCTCCCAAATCTTTGTCTGTGTCCATATGCAATCGATGACACATTTCATTTATTATAATCAATTTATATCATTTACATATTACATTGCTTGGACCTCAACCATATATTACATTTACAATATACATTGCTAGTTTGGGGTTTGAAAATATGGATGTTACATTCCCGTCCCCCTACAAACTGCATTGTCCTAAGTGCATATAACCATACAATTTATACATTGACATATATAAAAAATATTAGATCAGAATATTTGATAATTATGCAACTTAATGACTCACACATCAATCCAACGAACAACTCTCTTTTCCAATCAACCCACACATTGGTTGGATAGGAAATCTTAGATTTGTGGTTTTAAGAACTCCAACTACAAAAATTGAGTCTTCATCTACTTATGTACAAATGTGCATTCAATTTTATTTAAAATTTGCAAAACTTTGAGGGTATTCTTCCCACTTGGATTCCTTGTGCTCCCACGTAATGTCTTCAGAAACAAATTATGTCCATTGAACCTTTACCAAACAGATGTCTTTGTTCATGAGTGATTTGAAATTTTAGTCCCATATGCATACTGGTTCCACCTGGAAATACCCTTCACGTTCCACCTGGATCACATTCCAATCAATCACATTATTAGGATCAGGTACATACCTTTTAAATAAAGAGACATGGAACATGTTATGAATCCTCATGGATGCCCTATCTTTTCTAAGACCTCAAAAGGCCCATAATATCTCATTGCCAACTTTTGGAAACTTCCCAATTTCACCGAGCTTCTCTTGTATTTAACTTTTAAAAACAAATTCTCTCCCACTTTGAATTATCTATGTGTTATTATTTTATCGTCATATCTCTTTTTCTTATATTGTTCAACTTTCAAATTATGCTTGATATTTACCATCTGTTCTTCCATTTCCATTAACAATTTTGACCCAATCACTGCCATGTCTGATGGGTTATCCCAACTTATTGATGTGTTTCATTTTATTCCATACAATGCTTCAAATGAGATCATATTCAATGATTCCTGATACATTGTAAGAAAACTCAACTAAATGGATATAGTCCTCCCACCTAAAAGGATTTTCCATTACATACATTCTCAACATATCTTCAATTATCTGATTAATTCTCTTTGTCTTCCCTTCTGAATTTGGGTGATATGATGTATTGAAATTCATATTGGTCCCAAATCCTTTAAATAATCCCTTCCAAAAAATGGAAGTGAACTTGGGATCTTGGTCCAACACTATTTCCTTAGGGACACCATGTAGCCTAGCAATTTCTTTCATATAAATTTTTGCAATATTGGCTTCCTTATGAGTTACTTTTAAAGGAATGAAATGTGAGGCCTTTGTAATCTTGATCACCACTACCATGATGGAATCATGTTTCCTTTTTGTCTTATACAATTTGGTAATAAAATCGCTAGTAACAATTTCCCATTTCCATTAAGGAATGGGAAATGACTACAACAATCTCATTGGATGTATATGTTCAACCAAATAATCAATGGCATCTCTCTTCATACCATGCAAAAAATATTGGCCTCTTACAACTATAGTTGGCCCTGACCAAGTTTTGAGGAACACTTGGTCATATTTGATCGTTTTTGGGACTTCGAAAGCTTGTCAAATATGGAGCGCAACACGAAGCAAAAATCATGGAAGCTAGACCCCTTTTTGGGTCCTTTTTGGGTTTTTGGGGATAATGTAATGGGAAAGGGATGTCAGACCATGGGTTTACCCACGCTTAGGCCCACTGTTGTATGTATAAATAGATGTATAGGTGAAGTAAGTGAAAA
>SNQJ01S0144301.1:10118-24294 GCA_010110895.2 Picea sitchensis
CCCAGGAGAGCAGAGCTTGAATTTCGTCTCCCCGACAACGGCGCCAATTTGTTATCACTCCAAGAAACTCCTTAGGGTTGTAGGCTAAGGATGCTTGGTAACTTAGAAATAATGGTTTTATGTGTTTGGGACAATGGGGTCTTGAATGATTTATGTAAGAAACAAATTATCACACATCTAAAGATACAATGCTCTCAGGAAACAATAATCAGATCCAATAATTGAAAAGAGGATGGAGAATACTATTCTTGATATGCCAATACAAAGGAATGTAGGGCTTAATACAAGATAGAGGGAAATTATTTAATTTCAAGCCTATGAGTTCAATAAAGAGATAACAGTCTTTATGAACTAAAATAAACTGAAATCAAATTACAAAAAATGAAAGATGGACAATTCTGATATTGCAAACGAAAGAAAACTGAACTTTATTTTTGCAAAAAGAGTCTATACAGTGGTATCAAATATCTCCTAGTTTGAACCCTTATCTCATATCAAAAGTAGGCACTTATAGCCTCTTACAATCAGTTTTACAGATCCTAAAAACATGGATCTGTATTTAATAAAAGTAATTCAAATCTAACTAAACTAATTTGAAGATAAAGACTAAACAACTAAACTTAGCAACTCGAATTGTATTTTATCTCAAAAACTCGCCATCTGCACCCCTCAGCTTCTGAAATCTTCGATGTGATGCAATGTGGCAAAACACCTGTCTTGACAGTTTGATTTCTTCAATGTTCATGATCGATATTTGAGGAAGCTTGTTTTACATGTGGTTTACAAAAATTTCCTCAAATCTTTGATGTCGAATCCTTTGCAAGCAATTTTCATTTCTTTGATATGCTGGAACTCCTTCATAACTTGTGAGAAATGACTTGTTCTTGTCCTTGGCTTCAAAAATACTTTTCCAGCTTTCAACATCTAACTCGTTTAATATTTTGTTGGTTAGCTGTTGAAAGTCGCCACTTTCAACAGCTAACGGGTCATAAAATATCGCTTTGCGCTGGTGAACGCCCTGATTGCACCCAAAACGAGTTTTCATCTTCAAAATTTTGATTTCATCAAAACTTAGTGTGTCTCCGATTTCTCACCTTGCATATTAACAATGACTTGAGCAAGTACCTTCAGATCTGGATGGGATTTTTGCCTTTGTTTTTGTTTCAATCTTCTTATCTTCCTGTTAAGGCATTTGGCAAGCCACCACAGACTATTGTAATCTTTGGTGAGTTTTTTCTTTCTTTTCTTCTCTTTAACACTTTCCCTAGCCAATCTCTCAAATGCAACATTGGTTTTTTCGAAGTTCTCAGACAATTTGTTATACCTTTCTTTGATTACCCGTTCCAAAACCTCTTGCTAAGTGATTACGTCTTTCAGATGCTTGATTTTCTGAGACTTCTTTGACTTGGAGCTTTTTTATGTTTCTCCTTCTTCTGTATGAGTGAAGGTCTCATAGTTTTGTGCACACTCAGTTGACTACTTAGGACTCTTGGTGATAGGGCATTGATCTTGTTTCTCTGATTTTGAATCTATATAGGGTAAGTTTAATATATTGGTTCTTTTCTCTGTAAGCTGCTCTGTGGGCTGTTCTACAGTGGTTTCGAAACTTAACCTTTTCTTTCACCTGCGGGACTTCACTCCAAAAATTCTGTCTTCTGGAGGTCCTGGTAGGGTCCTTCTTTTTCTTGAATTGCTTTGAGGAGACGATTGTTTCTTTTAACCCTTCCCCTGTTCATTTGCAGGTTGAGTCTGTGTTTCAAAACCCTCCCAGAATAGAAAATTCTCCTAGCTCCTTCCCTGTTGTTTTAATTCCTCCAGGATGATCAATTTTATGAGGCCGAAGTGGCACAGAGTACATTTCATGCTCAAGGGTTGAGCCCTGATCTTCTTGCAAACCTTAGTCAAACTCTTATGTAGGAAGAAAGGTAAATTGAGGGGAGTCTTGCCTGTGAAATGGTACAGGAGTTTGAAGTGATACATCATGAGTTTATCATACCTGCCCTCCGAGCTAATGTAGAGTTGGATGCCTTTGAACATCTCCTGCCATTCTTCTTCTAGATAGGAAACCAACATACCCTTTTTCCATGCCTTGTGCCTGAACTCTTCTTTCAAATAAGCTCTGAAATTCAAATTTTTGGGGGCAGTGGTTTTGAACCAGCTCTGGCCCGTTCTTGGTAGGCTTGTTGCTATAGCTATGGCAGCTTCATCTACTATAATTTCCAAGGACCCAACACGAGTTTTGTTCCCATCGAAAGTCTTGGCAAAAGCTTCTGCTGTAGACTGGTGGAAACCATTTTGCAACCTCTCGACGAATTCAATACATCATGCGTTTGAAAAATGTTTCTGGACTTCGGGATGTGTCTGTAAGAAAGATAGGCTATCCTGCTCTCTCCTGAGTAGAGAACCACTGCATGTCCTCGCCATTCTGTAGCTCGAAAATCTCAACAATTTTGTATATTAACCCCTGCAACTGTTGTTCGAGCCGAGGTTCTGCATTGTTGAAAGCACTTCGGGTGTCGTCTTTGTTTTGAAACATTTGAAACTTTAACAAACCTTTGTGAACAATGTGTGATATGGAAACAATGATCTGATTTGATGTTGTCAGGCCGACAGTACAGCCTCTGTACCTGAGTTACTGGATTCGAAATTACCATCTCCGGCGCCATGAGTGTGCAGCATGTGTCACTGAACCAGATCCGCATCATAATCCTATTTTGAAGTGAAAAACTGAATTTCCATCATTACCCACTTTCATCAGTGCATGATGTGGATTTGCATGACGTGGGATGATCGTATCATTATTTGCCTTTGGATACGTGGATAACATGCACATGATTCCCGCTTCCTTCAGCCAACGGACCGTGGAAAACGCCCCTTAGCTGTTGATACTTACCACTTTCACCAGTGCATGATCTGTGGAGAACCGCCTTTAGCTGTTGAAAGTCTTCACTTTCCTCAGTGCGCGACCTTTTAAGAACTGCTCCGTAGCTGCGAAAAGTCTTCACTTTCACCAGCGCACGACCCGCGACACTGCTTCTTTGGATACTTTGGAATTCAACACTTTCACCAGTGCACAGACCTATGAGAGACGCTCCTTAGCTGCTGAAAGTCGCCACTTTCCCTAGCTAACACTTATCTTTTGGACACACGTTAGTTGTTGAATGTGAATTATGAAATTTTTTAAAAGAAGACTTTTATGGGTCATATTATTTTCTAAGACAAAAACCAAAACCTAAGTTTTGCAGCTATAAAAAATAAAAAATGAATTGAGGAAACTACCGATAGCCATGCGATCCACCGCAAAACTGGACCAAAAGGACGGTTTCATTTTGGGAGCTAACAGGACCCAAGTGCCACAAAGTCAAATTTCTCTCCTTCGATGACTTGTATTTAGAACATTTTGTTGAATCATCTAAAATTGTACGGAGTTCGCTTAGGCCATTCCAAATCCACCTAGGTCATACCATTTGGTCAATCCATCCGTCCAACCACACCCAAGTTCATCTAGTTGTACCCAAATGGTCCAACACTTTTGATGCATATCAACTCATCTAAAGGAAGCTCCATCCAAATCGTCTTGGTCTACCTTGTCATCCTAAGTGCATTCAACGCATCCAAGTCCACATGAATGTGCCCAAACAATTTGAGTTCCTTTAGTTGTGCCCAAGTGCAACCAATAATGCACCCCCAAGGAATCTGGTGGGTGTGCACCCAATCGTGTATGTCTTATGAATGTGCCCCACAATTGTGGTCCATGGAAACTTGTTCTTGAAGGAACTTTGACCATCCATCACAACCCCTAAGTGTGGGAAACTCTATTGATATATATATAGTTTAGGTACCTACGTCATCACTCTTTCCATGCTACTTCTTTGTTTGTTATGCCAAGGGAATTTCTACAAATAAGGATTATTGTAGCAACCGTTATTGCCTCCTCTGGCCAACTCCTATTCCAAGATTCTCTTGGTGCATTCGATTAGTGTGAATTGCCACTGTCTACAGTGTGACCTTTTTTTTAGCATGGGATCCCAACTTTTTTGAGGCCCACCATGCCAACATGATAAGGTATTTATGACTTATTCATATAGGCGTCATCCGTTATATATGTCCATTCATGCCAATGACTGACCACTAAGGTGATTGTGTGGTAGAGGAACTTGACGCCACTCTAGGAAAGGGCCTTACATATTACCCCACTACAAATCATTGAAGTCCTCAACAACATCCTTAAGAACCTATTGTCCTCAAGTCTGCCAACTAGATCCATACATTCGTCTGCAAAAAACACTCCCAACTACTCTGCATTGTTTATGCCAAAATTTCCATGAAACTTTTCACTGTCCAGTTCCTTCCTTTAGACAAGTGCACCTTTACCCAAATCTATGAATAATTCCTCTTGTTTCTATAGTTGCAATCTAATCCATCACTGCTATGGATCAACCTTCATTAAGAATATTGTCAAAATGTCCAAGTATTTCACCATCTATACCTACTACTGCATCATTACTTCAACCAACTTTTCCATGCTTTTGTGCATAGAACTCTCCATGCCTTGAAATATTCAAGTGGCCAATCCAATTATCATGCCCAAGTCATGAGAATGGATGTCTTCATGCCCAAAATAATCTTGTTGTGTTGCACTTCAGTCTTCCTACACAATTCTTTTGGACAAAGAAAAAGTCACCATCTTTGCCTCCAACTATCAAGTAACCTCATGTAAATCAACATTAAAAAATATAGTGGTAAATGGCCATCATATACATTTCTCTCAAGTGATCCAATAATCTGTCTAATGTGCTCTAATTCAAAAGAGCTGATAGAAGGACTTCCATACCTCTTTCCTAAGAGAGGCACATCTGAACCAATACTTGTGTCACCTTCAACCAATGATCTTATGACCTTTGGGTCATCCATAAATCATCCTCGAATTTCTCATGTAGTGTTTTTCCTCATCCTGGATCCCCATATACGAAGGTGGGAGAGAATATTCCTTGTCAACTTGGTTTGCATTCCTATTTGCTCCATCTAAGTCTATTGCAAACATTGTCTTAGTTGACTCCTTTGTTGTCTCCATCTAGCCACATAGAACATATCTTCCTTTCTCCTTTAAAAAAGTATCAATTTCTTTGGTATTGTCTTTGTGGATGTGGAAGGAAGAAGCTTCATCTCTTCCCCAAAACTATCAATTTGTCTCCCACAACTCAACAAGTTTCTCAAGGCACTCATGCAGCAGTGCCTCCATCTTGGAAAAAAAACTCCCAAATTTGTAATCGAAATGGGAGTAGAGGATGGCCTACCACCATAAAAAATTCCATTCTCTTAACAAAATGAATCCTCCTCTATTTTTATTTTCTCCAAAATCAGCACCTTTACAAGTGCCTTAGTCTCCACTACTTGCTCCCTAGCAGTGAGCCACTTGTGGCTTTGATTAGTGAATGGAATATTGTGGGTGGATACCAAGGCCACGTCCAACAACTACAACATAAATCTTCTCAATATCCACCATGGGAATCATCCCAACCAAATTTTGTTCCTATCCTCCGTCCAAAAACTCACCCAAACGCATTGTCAAGGAACCCTAAACATCCAACAATCCCTTTAAATTTTGTGACACTTGGGCTACTCCCAAGGCTGTTGGATTCACCATCAAAGTTGGTTGCTCTTGGACTTCTTCCAATTCACCCAAATTCCCATTCAAAGAAAAATCCATTGTAAAATGATTCTGGAAACATAAGAAAAGGGAACAATCTTACCTCTAGATGAAGGCAAACTTGGTTGTTTCTCTGACTCTTCTTTTGAACCATCCAAGTCACACTAAGGCATGGACAAAGAATATATCCCAAGTCTCAAAGGATCAACTCTACCTTGCTACCTCAATCTTGAAATGTGCTTGAAACAACAAGAGTGTTCATTTTTCCATGTGGACTTCTCTTTGCTACCTATTGCACCAAGGCACAAGTCCTTGTTTTTCTAGTCTTTAAGCCAATCTACATTCACTTGGAAAACTCATCCCAAATTTTTCTACTTTTCTACAAGTTCTCACAAGTGTGATGAAGAATGCATGAATGGAACCAAATTCACTTATCATGGTAGTGAAGAGCACCAAACTTCACAAAGTTATCTATTATAATATGCTCTTATACGACCTGTCATGGAAGTGACAGTGGTGAAGAGCACCAACTACCACAAAAAAACTCTCATATCACCTATCATGGAAGTAACAGTGGTGAAGAGATCCCAACTAGCTCAAAATATTCTTTGATACCACCTATCATGGAAGTGACAGTGGTGAANCATGGAAGTGACAGTGGTGAAGAGCACCAACTACCACAAAAAAACTCTCATATCACCTATCATGGAAGTAACAGTGGTGAAGAGATCCCAACTAGCTCAAAATATTCTTTGATACCACCTATCATGGAAGTGACAGTGGTGAACAACACCAACTTCCACAAAGAAAATATGATACCACCTATCACAGACCTACATTATACCCAAATGTTTCTTTGCAACTTGAGTCCTCCCTAATTCATTTCGACACCTAAGTTCATGTGACATTGCCTTGCCATAGTTGTGCAATGGCTTGGCCAACCTACGCTTACTACAACCAAAATACACATCTTGACTTAAGGTCTGGCCATAAATTTTCCTTAAGCTACTATAACTAGGTGCAAAACAAAGTCCAATCACAACACAACTCATCCAACAATAGGCATGCATGCAACTATATCCTTAAAACATCCCACTAGTACTAACACTTATCCAATTTACAATACTTAGCCAATTAATAGTATTGCAAGGAACATAAACATTCAATAGTCACAAAGCATACAAAATAGAACACAAGTATGGGTGACACCCACAATACAATAGAGGAGCCTGGACAATTTTCCATGGCTCATTTTACAAGCTATAATTACAAAGGCATGCATCCTACATGATTGTCAATGCAACCCTTGGAGTAAAGGGGAGTTGAAGCATATTGCTTGCAACTATGATTACAAATGTAGAAAGAATCTAATGAAAATAACCTTCTACAAAACTTCCCAATAGACTTGCACCATCCAACCCTTTAAGATTTCACAATACTATCTTCTATAGGTCTTGTATCAGTCTTCATATCACTTAAGTAGTGCAATTCATTCCATTTTTTATCTGAATTGGATCTGACAAGAACAATTAGCTATCGACATAGGCTCTAAGATGATCATCACTGGAAACATTTAAGGATATGAATGAATAAGGAGATCAACTTGTTGGTGTGAAGGGCCCCATGCCATCACGATCAATATCCATTTTTGTATGTAATATATGTAAAGTCAAGAAGTATATTGTTGCATGTGAAAAAATAATGAGACGTTCATGAGACCTTTTCCACGTGGGAGAAAAGACAAACAAAGAGGGAAAATGAGGAGAAGCAGACTGGAGAGAAGTTGAAGTGTTGGATATTCTTGACCTTCCATCTATCCTCCTGGTTGACTTAGTCGTATATATTATGTTTCCCCACAATGATAAAAGGGTTCTTTGACTGTGAATGATGTAGAGATGCTTCCTAGATGCCACTAAGGAGAATAGAAATGAACTAGAGATCTTGTAACTTTCCCATTGCTAAATAAAAAAGAGTCTGGTTGAAGATAAACAAATGTTGGTTTTCCTGTTTGGGTTTCAAGGGTAAATTCAGATTTTATGTGTGATTATTGTTGTGGTTTATATTTGTTTATGAATTGTAAATGGTGTGAAATGTAAGTTAATGATTGTTTGTTTATGGTTTAGCAATGAGACTTCGTGTTGTTTGGTTTGAGCTTGTTTTATGTAAATATGGTCCTCGTGGTTCAGTAAATAAGAATAATATATCTTTAATCATACTTGTACATTGATTATGAAGGAGAAAATCGATGGCCCTTTGTTCTAAGCCACTGTCATTTATTTAGAAGTTTCTAATTTCGTTTTAAGATTCATTGGGCACATTCTTGACTTTGTTGGGTGTTTTTATTTGCCCATAAATCATAAATGACATATATATATTTAAATATGGGGTTTTCTAGGCGTTTATTAGCTACACATAGACCATATACAAGTTTTTTTCATTCGTCGACGATCAATTTATCCCCATATTTTTTTTCTTTGTTGTTGAATGTTCAACTCGACTTCCAGATGTTTTTAATTGTCACAGATTACTAAAAATCACATTTGGTTGTTTTCATGTGTCGTAGGTTACCGAAAATATCCTTTAGAAATTTTTAAACATCGTTGGTCATCTATTTCTCCCTTCAAACTTCCTTCTCAGCTGCTATTTGTTAAATTCAACTTTCCAAGGTTTTCCCTTCGTGGTTGGTCCCCAAATTCACCTTTTAACTATTTATTTGAAGCTCAGGTCAACCCATTCCTACCAATCTCTTCTCTTGGTTGAATTCCTCTTCTACATTCAATTGACATTATTTTTGGTTGACCGAATACACCCACAGTTCGACTAGGTTTAATCTTGGTCAATTTGGTTCTCTTGGTCTACCCGACTATGGTTAACTTGCATTGCCTTTGACCTGCATTTACTCTCTTCTGACTCATCTTTCCGACTCATTTTTTCGACTCGACCTCCGAGTAGTTGAATTCATTTTTATTTGAGATGAATTGATTTGTGGATTGGTTGGTCAAGTCTTTTCCTGCCATCTAAAGAGATAAGGTTGTATATGTTTTTACAGATATTTCTATGATGGTGAAATGGTTAGACTATAAAACTCCCATTTACAAATAAAATGGTATTAGAGAGAAAGTTCGAATGCATTTAGTGAGACCTATATGGTAAGTACCCACAATGATTACAAAATAAGTGGACATGAGTTGTTTCCAAGGATAGAGGGAAATAGAGCATCAAGAATGTCAGGGGAACATTATGAAGGAGAAGAGAAAGAAGATCCTAGGGTCAGGTTGGATCGATTTGAGTATAGTTTGGCCACATTGGCATCCATGGTGTCACATCTATTGGTAACGAAGATAAAGGAAACACCATCAACAAAGGCTTGTCATGAAGACCCCAAGAAGGAATAAAACAAGTCAAGGACATAGCATAAGACCGAGCCAAAGCTGGGAGAGTGTATATACAACAAGACATAGGTATATTTTCATGTGGAGGCCAAGGTGGAAATAATACCATATAATGGGGAAGTGGATGCTATCAGGATGAATCAATGGCTAAAACATATGGAAGTATACTTTCACGTGCACTAGGTAACTGGAAAATAAAATATTGATTTTTCTTGGTTGAAGATTGAAGGCCATGCTTTGACATGGTGGGAGAGTGATACAGTAATAAGAGAACTAGGAAATGAGCCACCAATGTTTGATTAGGAGGTGTTCAAGGACATGATAAAATATCAATTTTATCAAATAGGATACGGGGAACACCAACAAATAGTATGAAATTACTTCAGGAAGAGAAAAGGACAATCAATGCAAGAGTTCATCACAGAGTTCAGGAAGAGAGAAATTCAGATGGGAGTCTCTCTCAAAAGTCCAGACATGTTTGTCAAGTATTTGGGGGAATTATTGCCTCAGTTTTGTATAAAACTGATTTTATTTAGACCAAATGCAATTGATGAGGATAGTATTCAAGCAAAATACCTTGAGGGAGACAAGTGGAAGCAACAAACAAGTTCTCTCAAGAAAGTGGAACCACAAGAGCAGCAAAGAAAGAGAAAAAACAAGAATAAGTGGAAAGAGAAGAATGTTGTGGAAACAACAAAATAATAAACACCCTCCATCCAACAATGTAAAGGATGCAATAGAAAGGGACATACTAAGGATAATTGTTGGAAAATGTACCCTGAGAAGCATCCCAAATATTTTCAGAAAAGGGAAGAAGAAAAAATTGATATAATTGGATGTTGAGGAATGGGTGGTTATCATATCAAACCCGAAAGGGAAGATTAAATGAACTAACCCTCAAAAAGAGGTAGAATTAGTTAGTTGCAGTCAGAAGGAGGAGAAGGTGTCAAATGAACTGTTCCACATTAAAATCCACATGAAGCTGAACAAGGTGGATTGTTTGTTAGATCCCAGTTCAAAATACAACTTGATATCTTTGCAATTGGTTTATAAGTTTGGGATTCAGACTCAATATCATTTGCATCCATAACCACTGGGTTGGGTAAGGAAATATGTGGAATTGAAAGTGAGAAAGTAGTGCAAATTTAAGTTTTCCATCAATCAAAACTTTGTTGATGAAGTAGTTGCAGATGTGGTCCCTCTAGGTATATGTGGAGCCATCTTGGGAAGTCCATACTTGTATGTAAGGAATTCCATTTTTCTAAGGGTATATAACTAGTACAAGATAGTAAAGGATGGAAAATATTATTCCATAATTATGCACAAGGACAAAGCTAACCTCTCTTTGATCAGTGCTCATTAGGACAGAAGAAGCATGAATAGTACAAAGAAGTTTGTCTTTCTATTTCTGAGAGAAGGAAAGAAACAAGGAGAATACAATAAGTTGGAGATGAAGGCATCCTTTGAAGGATGTAGTGGTGAGTAGCGTCAATATCTACAACAACTGATTGAAGCCTACACAGAAGTATTTCAAGAGCCTCAGGGACTACCACCCAAGAGATATATTGAACACGAGATACAATTGTTTATGGAGTCACCACTTCCTAACATATAGGTAGTCCTTAATTGAATCAGATGAAGTAAAGAAGCAATTGCAACATTTTCTGGAATAGGGAGTCATCATACCCAGTACATCACCATGTTGTTCACCCATCATCATGGTGCCAAAGAAAGATGAAGCTGGAAAACATGCATTAACTATTGTGCCATGAATAGGATCACCATAAACAATAGATATCCTTTTCCAAGGATTAATGAATTTTTGGATCAATGCAACAATCCAAATTATTCACTAAGTTGGACCTCAAATCGGGTTACCATCGAGTGAGGATCAAATCGGGAGACGTGTGGAAGACAATGTTCAAAATAAGACAATGTTTGTATGAGTGGCTAGTAATGCCTTTTGGATTATGTAATGCACCTGCAATGTTTATGAGACTAATGAATGACATGCTAAACCTCTTCATTGAATATTTTCGAATAGTATATCTAGATGACATACTAATATTTAGCAACACTTGGAAAGAGCACCTCTCACATACGATACAGGTACTCGATACCTTGAAGAAGACTCAATTGATTGCCAAATTGCAGTAATGTGAGTTTGGAGAGACCTCCTTGATATATCTTGGACACATGATTGGAGGAGGAGAGTTGACTTAGATCCAAAGAAGATTTCAACCATCACCCAATGACCTATTCCCACCAATGTGATAGAGGTTAGGAGTTTCATGGGGGTTGCTCAATATTTGAGGAAATTCATCATAAGATTCTCCACAGTGGAAAATCCATTGCACACTGGGACTACCAAAGGAAAGAGATTTCATTGGGGTAAGACACAACAAAAATCATTTGAAGACTTGAAGAATAAAATAATTGATTCTTCAGTGTTATCCATCCCAAATTTGCAACGACCTTTTGATCTAGACACTGATGCTAGTAGATATGCATTAGGAGTAGTACTCATGAAAGGAGGAAGGTCTGCGTGCTACCATTCAGAGTTGTGTCATGGAGAAGTACCTGGATATCCTACATATGATAAGGAGATATTTGTGATTTCACAAGCAATGAAGAAGTGGAAGTATTACCTCTTGGGAAAAAATATCATACACATGGATCATCAACCCCTTCAGTATCTACAAATTCAAAGCAAGATACAATAGGTGAGGCATTACAAGTGGTTAGGTTTCTTGCAAAAATTTCATTTATTGATTAAGTACAAGAAAATAGTCATGAATAAACTAGAAGACATGTTCTCTCAACCATCATTGAAGAATATTACAACAATTGGAATGATAATGCAACTTAATCCTATCACTTATTAACTTCTAAGTGAATATTGTGAGGGAGATGAAGATTTCAGAGGAGTCTATATGTAGATAAAGGAGAGGTTGGTTGTTGTCATGGAAGGAAATGAATACCACCTCCAAGAAGGGCTGATGTACAAGCTATAAAAACTATGCATACCCCGAGACATAAGAGTTTAGTTGATGAGACAAACACACACTTCTAGGGTTGTTGGAGATTTTTGCATGAAAAAGATAGTGGTGAATCTTCAATGGTATGTGTATTGGACAAATATGGAGGAGCCGGTGGAATTATTTTTTAGAGGCTTCATTCTTTAAAGCACTAGCAAGCCAAGAAACAAAAAAATTGGCTTGTACATGCCATTTCCAGTGCCAAGCAGACCTTGGGAGTAAATCTCCATGGATATTGTTAGAGTTTTACCTATGACTCATAGAGGCCATGACTACTTATTCGTCGAGGTAGAACACTTCAAAAAAATGTGTGTGCTCATTCCCTGTAAGAAGACAATCTCTAGACCAGAGGTAACTAAACTGTTATTCATCCATGTTTGAGTACACATCAAATTTCCAACCTCCATCATATCTCATCGAGACAATAGGTTCTTGGGTATATTATGGAAAAAACTTTGGGAAATAATGGATACCAAGTTGAAGTACTCCACTACCTTCCATAATCAGATTGATGGACAAACCGATGTAGTAAACATGACGTTAGTGTAATTTTGGGAGGTTACAAAAACAAACATCCAAATACTTGGGATGAATAGATAGTCTACATTCAACACTCCTACAATAGAGCACTTCATTCTTCCACCAATAAGTTTCCTTTCGAGACTTGTTTTGGTTATTTACCTCCTTCACCATTTGATATTATTTATGGACATAAGAGGAAGAAGTAGGACTACAAGGAGAAGAACCGAAGGAAAACACATTTTTGGGTAAGATCAGACATATACATCTAGGGGTTCAGGAGTAGTTCAAGAAGAGATAGTAGTTGTAAAAAGCCAGACATGATCAACATAGAGAAGATCATAAATTTTGTGTTAGAGAGAAGGTGTGGCTCTATATATGTAAGGAATGACTGGAAGGAGCATAAAAAAAACTTAATCTCCTTAGATATGGACCATTTGAGATCATTGAACAAGTGAATTGAACACCTCCACGATGAAACTTCCACCTTATATGAAAGCCAACTTATGGTGAGCGTGGAATATTTGAAGTTGTTCAAACCCTCCATGATAGATGAGAAGGAATAACATTAGGTTCTTCTCACTTTTGAAGACCTTGCACCTGATGGTCTCAAGGAGTTGAAGGAAGACACATTTTTGCAACACAAGGAGTGGAAAACTCTTGGAGGACATCAAGAAATGTGGTAGATTTGTCTCAAGGGATAGAATATAAGGAAACAAAAGTGGTATGAGAGGAACCATATTACAAACAAGTTGCCTCATCTATCCTTAGTAGCTTTTGGGGACCAGAATCCTTCCAATGGGGAGGTGTGATCCAAATTGGATCTGACAAGAACAATTGGCTATTGGCATAGGCTCTAAGATGATCATCGCATGAAAATTTTAAGGATATGGACTAAGAAGGAGATCGACTTGTTGGTGTGAAGGGCCCCATTCCATCATGATTGATGTCCATTTTTGTATGTAATATATGTGAATTCAGGAAATATATTGTTGTATGTGAAAATATAATGAGACGTTCATGAGACCTTTTCCACGTGGGAGAAAAGAAAAAAAAAGGGGAAACAAGAAGAATAATATTAGAGAGAAGATAAAGTGTTGGGGATGAATGACTTTCCTACTATCCTCCTGTTCAACTCAATCCTCTATATTATGTTTCCCCATAATTTGAAAAGGGTTCTTTGGTTGTGATTGGGGTAGAGAGGCTACTAGATGCTCCATTTTCTGTCATTTCTGTACATTTATGGGCTGAGAGAACTATTCCATTATGTCCGGAGCACTCGTTTCATTCAGTAACACTTTTCGTTTCACTCGAAAAGGTTTTCGTTTGCCCAAGCTACGACCATTACAATCAGATCCAGAGGTATAAAGTTTGAATACACATTTTTTAAAATTTTTGTAGAGTAGTGGTTTGGTATTATTTATTTCTCGGTTCTACTCTTTTAGATATGTGTATTCTCTTTTCCCTGCTCCCTATGCGATCTCAGGAAATCATAAATAGATAGGAAAAGTTGCATCTTCCAGGTAAGCTAACCGAAATCTAACCCTTGTTGTCATCGAAAAGCGAATTATTTTTCT
>SNQJ01S0144303.1:13866-27386 GCA_010110895.2 Picea sitchensis
TCATGTGTCTCTATGTGTGCTTGTATATGATGATCTAATATATGTTGCTTTGTGTAAGGATCTATCAACAACTTTTCGTACTTTCCCTCATATTACAACAACATAACAAACTTCACCCATTATGATTTGATGAGATACAGATTTAGTAGAAACAATCCCATGTGATAGTTAATAGGTATAATGGAACATTATGACAGAAAAATATTGGAAATCATATATATCCAATCCTTTGAAATGTCATTCAACCTTGTATCTAACTCCTTGGACAAAGTATCAAACTTGAATCAAATTTCATGAGAAACATAATTAATTTTTGGTGTGGTCTAGATAAACATGTTGTTAACGACAAATTGACGAGCTTATGCTAAGATTTAACTTGCGACAATATAAAATGCACGAAACACATAACATGAACCCAAGGTTAGGTGTGAAATGTTTTTTTTCATCAATGGGTCAGTGAACCTACTTAACCTACTCCATCAACATTTTTATAAAAACTACTTTTACATTAAATTTATCTTTAAATGGGTCAAAAAATGGGTTTATGGTTGGGTTTGGATGTTTTGTCTGGAAAATTAGTGACCATTTAATATTAGTGTGCCTAATTATGATAATAATCATAAAGTATAACCCCAAGTACAAGAGGGGAGAGAAGAGAAGAGAAGAAAAGAGGTAAAAAGGAGGGGAGAAGATAATATGGAAAAGAGGGGAGAGAAGGGAATATGGGAAAAGGAGAAGAGAGGAGAAGATAAAAAAGGTAGAGAGGAAGAGGAGGAAGAAGGTGACGAATAAGTAAGACTGAGGGGGAAAATAGGAAGATGAAGAAGGAGGGGAATAATAAGGGGGAAAGAGGAGGGAGGTGAAGGAGGAGAATAAGATTAAGAGAAAGAATAATAAAGGAAGGAGGAGGATAAAAAGATGAAGAAGAAGGAGGAGGAGGGGATGAAGAATAAGAGGAGCAAGAAAGAGAAGAAGAGGAGTAAGAAATAGAAGAAGAGGAGAAGGAGGAGAAGAAAGAGTAAGATGTAATCGTGTACCCATGACAAATCTTCCCTTAAAAACCTACTTTATTTTAAATGTTTTTAAAAACTTATTTGTACTTTTTTACATTTAAAACCCTTCCCATGACAAATATGTCCCTAAAATCTCAAACCCTACCTCCAAAAATCATGAATTTGTAACTAATCCCCTAAAATCTCAAACCCTACCTCCAAAAATAATGAATTTGTAATTAATCCCCTAAAATCTCAAACCCTACCCCCAATTTATCTCGAAAATAAAAACTCAAAAAACACAACAAACTTGAAGAAAACATTTGGTGAAAAATGAAAAAAATGGGGAGATTATTACCTTTGATCTAAAGCAGGATGAAAGAAGTATTTTCCAAACACAAATGCTCATCACTAACTCTAGAAAACATGTAGGTTCCCACAATCTATATACATCTAAGTGCCACGAGAAATTTTTAAAATAAAGCCAAGAAAGTGAATTGAAAGTCACTTTTATTAGGAAATGTAGGGGCGAAGGGAAGCAAAATGGGAGTTATGTCTTTATCTCTTTTGCATCCTTCATGCATTTTACTTGTGTCTCTCATGTGTCCTTTTGTTGAATCTTTGTTTTAACACAAACTGAAATGATATATATTAAAAGGGCTGTGACAAAGCAACATCGTCAAAAGAGTTTACATAAGAGGGCATATAGCCGAATAGTTTAGTAACTAAAAATGAAACAATAATAACATAATTTAACATTCTTGATGGGTTATTCCTATGATTTTCCAAACTAAAAATATCCTTACAAAATTTCCCAAGGCACCACCAAATTTAAAAAAAACATCCATTACATATTTGAAGCAGAGTCATGTATTCCTTAGGCTTGTGAGAGTTGAAGAGACCCTTCTTCGATATCCATTGGTGTAGTTCCTCTATCAAAATTCATGGAGTCATTCTCAACAGCTACATCAGTGGGGAAGGGTTTGTATGGATTCAGTGAGTCAGAAGATGAGCATTGAAGAGGTCTTGAAACTTCAAAATCATGGAAGGAAACTTCCATTTCATCCATTCAGTGAGCCAGAGTAGAGAGGTCGACAACCTTGAATTCCCCAAATTTTTCCTCCATTCATCGGGAGAGTCCCACCATCATTTCTTCAAACTCTATGAGCTTAGTCATTAGTTGTTGAAGGGGTGAATTGTTAGCTTGGACAAACTCTTTGTGGCACCTGAGGATTTTCCCGAGGTCACTCATCGAGGGCTCCATATGGAATCCCTAATCATTAACCTTGAAACAAAGACTGGAAATGAAGAACACTAGTGAAAATGTTTATTCTCCCCTAGAGCGATACTTTGAATCCCACACATAACCGACCTTACTGAACACAGAGAATTAAACATTTAATACATAGTTATAATTATCATGCCTCATCTCTATGAGCCACTTAAAGAGTCTGAATCACTCAAGACAGGAGGACACCTCACATAAACTTCATTAAACCTCACACAAACATCACCACCTTTCACACATATGAAGGCAATCTAGAGTACGAGGGTTATACAACTAGCGGGAGGAAGGATGTGGTCACATCGCATCATGAGGGAGGGGTTAGGGAATGGGGAATACTCCCTTTAAATTATTTAAGTTTATTTCACCTTAAGCAATCCTAGACCCCTCTTTTTCCCAAAGGTTAGCATGGGGGTTTAGACCTCTCTTGATATGAAAGAGGTTGATTTCCTCAAATTTCTGAATTAGGATGGTGATTCGATGGAGGATACTGCTCAAAATATTGTTCTCCATGTAGTTTTTGTTGAGAACTTCCCTACGATTAGCATTAAGTCTCCAAAGACTAAGAGTTGAGAGATATTGCACTCTCTCGCCAATTTTAAACATGCATAAAGAGCATAATCTTCTGCTATGTTATTTGTCATTGTCCCTAGTCCCCATTCATAATGAAACATTGTATTTCCTTTGGGATCAAGGAGAATCCCACCTGCACTTGTTGCCCCAGGATTTCCACGAGAATCACCATCGAAGAATAGAGAGTGTTTTCCTTGGTCTTACATCTAGATCTTAAATTCCTGCATGGATTTTATGATTTCCCACTTTGGGAGGGGATGTGTTTTTCTATCCAAGGGCATAAGGTTTTTTTATTTCATATACAAGTTAACCCATTGATATTTGTATTGTTTCAGGCCTTCGTCTTGTTGGAGCGCCCTAAACTACATATATTCGGCACAAAGCGATATCGCCCTCGCATCTCACTATTTTGGGATGTTTTTTTCATCTTGGAATTTCTTTTTGTTTCTGTCCAACCAAATTGACCAGCAGATGTATTTCAGTATTTCCATCCACAATTTATTTAGTTTTGGTTTGAGTCTAAATCTTTCTTTGTATTTCTGTCCCCATTTTTGGAATAAATATTTATGAGAAGGGGGCCAATTTGTGAGAATATAAAGATCTTCGAGAACCATATTGATGACTCCATGTTTTGACCATTTTTTCCTTGACCCAAGTCTCTTTTTGAACATGGGAATCATACAATTCATACCTCTATTAGCCAATTTTGAAGGTATTATCAGGTTTCTTCTATCAATTTTCTATGGATCAACATAAGGTATGTGTCGTATTCATTTTCATGATTTTATCCTTAATTGAATGAGAAAAATCCATTAACACTTGTCTTTTAATTGAAACATGTAAAAAACACAATCCAACCCTCGATCTAACTATTGATCTGGCCCTTAATCCAACCCTCGATACAGAACTCGGAGCGCAATAAGTTTGTGGGTTGGTATATCAACAGGCCTTTCCTAGCAAATGTGAAACATGGGTTTCATACCTATTTGAACCCTCCAGCTATGGGTCTCATTACATTTTGATTCGAACAATTGTGTTCAGCCTCTATTTTGAGCGCATGAGTTTGCTAGAAGATGTTGTTTGTTACTCATTCTTAATTATTTTCTATTGTAGGAGAGTGTCGACCCTTTTAGTGGGTGACCTCTCAGTTGTATCTAAACTCTATAAATACTCGAGGTCTCTTAGAATGAGAACAACCATGATAATATAGCTACTATACTGAATTTTCCCCTATAACTCAATTCTGGTCTTAATACAATTTGATGTGTTGAGATTGTGATTGTTTCTTAAGCTGGAGTAGTACCACGACTACATGGGGAGCCCACTAGTAGTTTGTGCATTTTGTTAACTTGTTGTATAGTCATATTTTCATATATAACTCTCTTGTGCAGATTGTTTATTTAAGTTGTGTTTCCTTATCTGACTTGCAGGTTATTTGTAACTTTCCATATCTAGACATCTACCTATGTATTCTCTTATGTATAACTCTCTTATGCATGTTATTTACTTAGGTTGTGTTTCATCTCCATATACATGATCTTGATCATCTAACTGTTCATATACACATATCTTTCTTTTCGCATTCGCATAAGTTGTATTTTACTTTGCAAACTGGTCATCTAGAAAGTGTACAGAACAGTCATCAATGATTCATTTAGTTATGGTTTAAATTAATCCCTGCAGGGTTGCATAGATTATTATCTTTGGGTGTCTCCATGTTAGTCTTAGTGTGGTAGGACAATTGCTAATTTCTAATCTCTTTCAAATAATGTTTGTAGATTATGTTAATTACAAGGATATGTATTTAATCAATTTATATTTCTTCAATGATGAAGTTTTCCTTAGATTGTTTTATCTCTACTTTACACATCTATGTAGAAGTCAGTATTGCATGCATCCCATTTGAATTATCAATGGTGTTAAGATGTCAGTGTGATATAATTCTCCATCGTAGACACAACCACTATATTTAGATGTCATCATTTTTCATTGTAGACATAAATGATGTTGTCTTCCTTCTTCAGCGGGATAGTGTGAATTAGATGATGTTGTTTACTTTCAGTCAGTAATATTAGTGTAATGATATGTTTTATTTCCTATAGGATAACAATAATTGTGAGTTCTTGAAAAGACGCTTTAAGAATCGAGTTCACTTCAAAGAATTGCTTTTAGGGAAATATAGCTTATTTCTATTCAAGAATTGCTTACTTAGAGTAATAAGCTCATTGTTCACAAACATAGAGTGCTCTGATATTTAAAATAAAGTTCATTGTCCAAACAGATTCGGTTTGTTTATAATCTTCTTCTAAAATAGAATTGTAAATTGAAGATAAAGTATTGATCCCTAGGATAAACCATCTGTTTGCCTAGCTAAATCCACTTTTCAAACCTCATAAGAAGTCAACCCTTTCCCTACCTTGACTCATATTATGTCACAACTCTAAGTTTACTTACCCTGGTCGATAATTTAATCAAGGGAAATTAAGGTATATATTTTACCCATCATTTTTGGCGTCGTTACCGGGGAGTTGTCCAAAGGTAGAAAACAGTTAGGAAGTAGGTTTTTCCTGAACATTAGTGCTAGTTTGGTGGTGGGGGAACGTTAAGACAAGAAGTAATAACCTGCGCATATGTTATAGCAGGTTCCCCCAAACCCAATGGTAGTTTTATTTTTTATTTTATTTCATGAACAAACCTAGGGACCCAAAGGGTAGATATGTTAAAACCAATCCAAAACTTCCAACCAAAGTCCCTTCTAGCCTTTTTGGAGGAACAAATACTCCATCTATAAACTCTGTAGAACAGTATCGGAAAGTACAAGTAGGAGATAACTCGACCCAGAAATCTAAAAAAGTTTCAGTAGAGACAAGAACTGAGGAAACCATAGAACAAAAAACTGAGACACCGACAATAGTAGGACAAGAGGTAAAACCACTCGAACCTTCCAATTTCTCATCATCAAAACTAGCCAACACAACTTTTGTGTTTTTACCACCATCAAGGGATTCAAACTTTATAGATATCATTGACCCTGAACAACTGAATGACCTCTTTGGAGGTTCAACAAATTTAGTTGTGTCACAAGTTGAAACAATAACTTTTGAACCAATAATTTCAACATGCTCAAGCAAAGTCCCTGAAATACAAATAGCAGACAATTTTTCATATCGGAGAAATATCTCTTCTAAAAAGGAACATTGGGACGCCTCATTATCTCCAAGAATAAAACCATTATGGTATTCTCTTTTTGGGAATCAAATTAGTATGTATGAACATGAGGACCATAATCATGTGAGACATGATGAGGGAGAAGAAGTAGAAAATCAGATAGAAACCACTTTTTGGTTTCCAATTTTGGATACCACGCAAAATTTTAATATGAAGAATATTCCATCTTCTTCACTACCTACCTTTTATGGTAAGAGTAGTGAGGATCCTAACACCTTCTTGTTTGAGTTTGACATCTTATGCAGAAGCTATAACTACTTACAAGATGATCAAAAATTAAAACTATTTCCTACCACTCTTAAATATTTTTCACTTAGATGGTTCATGGGATTAAAATAATATAGTATCAGATCCTGGGAAGATATGAAGATCGTATTCCTTAGGAAATACCAGGACTATTGAAAATCTAAAGATTCTCGGAATGATATCTTTCAAATTCAACAACTAGAAGATGAGAGTCTTGAAGATTACATGGAATGGTTCACCTATATTTCACAAAAATCAAAATATAATGACCTTCCAAATGATGCAATAAAAACCCTTTTTCTTAAAGGGATCTCAGAAGAATATTTGGAAACACTTAATCTTATGGCATCAGGAGATGTCTCTCATAAACCATTTGTTGATATTTGTGAGATGTGTAGAAACTATTCGAGAAGCAGAGCTAAAAATGAAAAGGGTGTTTGGGATCCCTATAGTAGAAACTCAAAAGAAATTAGTTTTGGTGGGGTTACAAGAATGGAAATAGGAAACCTGTTAGAAAAAAATAAAACTGATATTTTAAATACAATAGGTTCCCAATTGGACACTTTAAAGATTAATAAAAAACAGGAGGAAGAGAATATTGCGATGTGCATATTTTGTCTGAGGTGTAGGAGGAAGAATTCCTCAAGGGAATGCCCATTAGAAAACATCTCAGTCTATGGTTTTTGTACTGAAGATCATCCAACTGAAAAATTCCCATCACTGCTTGGTTTATTAGCCATTAATAAAATTGGGGATCTGGGCGAATCTTCTTACACACCTAGAAGGCCATGGTAGCCTAGGAGTCAGCCTATGTACCAGGATCCACCACCTCAAGATCCACCTTATTACCAACAACCACAACAATGGAACTTACCAAATTGGAAAAACTAGTCTCCAAAGTATGCTTCACTACAAGGATGGAGGGGAGGACATACCCAGGGAAACACTCAAATTCCACTTGTTCCTATGCCCACTCATCCTTATGCATAGTTTCCACCAAATATTCAATGACTTTTGCCAAGTTTTGTCCCTCCACCTTTACCTCCTATTTCACAACAACCTCAACAATTTCAAAATGTAAATTCCCCAAGACCAACATTATTACCAGCACAACCAGTGCCTAACCCAAATAATAAACCAACTCAACCTCTTCATAATGTTGAGTTACAAACTTTTCTGACATGTATTATTTCCCCTATTCCATTACATGAGAATCAACTAAGGTCAGGGAAATTTTTGGATAAACAGAAACCTTCAGTAGTCATTTCTGAGGAAAACGAAGATGAAACTTCCGACCAGCCAACAAATGACACCAAATGGGAAGATATTATTATTCCCAAAGATCGAGAACAAAGGCCTCCCCAAAATGAATCCTTGCAAACTACAAAAGTTCCTCCCTATCCGGAGAGATTAGCAATTGAAAGACCAATGATTCGGCCAGAATTCGACATTATAAATGAATTAAAAAATATATGTGTCAGAATTCCCCTGCTACAAGCAATAAAGGATATCTTGATTTAAAGTAAGGTAATTAATGAATTGTGTATCAAAAATCCAGGTAGAAAACAAAAAGATCCTCCAATAGTGCATTTGGTAGGAGAGTTGTTTGAATACATATCAGAGCAGCCTAGGGTCACGAAGTATGCAAATCCTAGGAATCCAATAGTAACGATAATCATTAATAATATTACCATTGGAAATAATCTCATAGACCTAGGGGTGGCCATTAATGCTATGATTGTCACTACCTTAGAATAATTGCAGTTGAAACACTTCCTTCGACCTACCACGACTATTTTGGAATTGGCAGATAAAATGAAAGTTGTACCTGGGGGGATATTGGATAATATCAGTCACATTAGCATCATGGGAATATCTGGTAGACTTCCTTGTCATTAATTCAAAGGATCTTGCTAAAGGGCACCCCACTATTTTGGGAAGACCTTGGTTGACTACAACTAATGCATTCATTGGCTGTCGAGAAGGTGAAATGACTATATCTAATGGACTTTCTATGAAGAAACTTAAGATATATTCACCAGGTCAACCTGTTACAGAAAATCTATGGTGGCTTGAATGTCCATATGAGAATGAAAATGGGGAAGAACACGTGTTTCCTAGTGATCATTCCTGGGCACTTCAGGATAAAACGACAGAAAATGTGTTAAATTGATTCATTTTTGCAATCACATGTGTTAATTTTCCTCAATATTTCCCTCAATTTGATTATATGTTTGGTGAATAATTTCAGGAACATTTGGACCCATCAACTCTTTCGTCAACATCTTTTATCTTTGAAATAGATGAATATGTTGGATCTTATACCATGCCCTATGAGATTAGTCCTGGAAAGTTTCTACATATCAATTCAGGACTAGATGCACATCAACAAGAACAATTAGTGAACGTCCTTAAGGACCAATCAAGAGCATTTTATTGGGAATATAACGATATGAGGGGCATAAACCCCGACACATGTATCCATCATATATATACCCAGGCAGAAATAATACTTGTGAGGAAACCTCAGAGGAGGATGAATCTTACACTAAAAGATATAGTGAAGGATGAAATACAGAAACTATTGAATGTTGGTTTTGTTTATCCGATTTCAGACAGCAAATGGGTATCCCCACTTGTAGTGGTTCCGAGGAAAGTAACCGGAAAATGGAGAATCTATGTTTACTTCTGGGAACTTAATAAATCCACTCTTAAGGATTATTTTCCTCTTCCCTTCATTGACTAAGTCTTGGATACATTGTCAGGAAAACAATACTTTTCTTTCCTTGACAGATATAGAAGATACAATCAAATTCTAATAGCACCCGAGGATCAGAACAAGACTACTTTCACTTGTCCTTGGGGCACTTATGCTTATAAGGTCCTACCATTTGGGTTGTGTAACGCTCTTGCCACATTCCATCGAGTAGTATTAGGGATATTTTTTTATCTCATTCGTGACTGTGTGGAAGTGTATATGGACGATTTTACAATATATGGTAATACTTTTCAAGAAGCCCTAGATAACCTGAGGAAAGTTCTCATTAGATGTCAAGAGATGAATCTATCCTTAAGTCATGAAAAGTGTAAAATTTTATTGACTAAAGGAGTAGTCTTAAGGCATCATATTTCATCTGAAGGGATTAAAGGGGATCTTGCTAAGATTGAGGTAATTTTCAAACTCCACCTCCAAAGACTCCAAAGGAGGTGAGAATATTTCTTGAACATGTCGGTTATTACCGAAGATTCATCGAAAATTTTACGAAAATTGTCGCACCAATGTTTGGATTTCTCACAAAAGATGTTGACTTTCTTTGGACTGACCATTGCCAAACTTCCTTTGAAACTTTAAAAGATAAATTATTCGTCGCACTAGTTCTTAGAGGACCCAATTGGGCCCTTCCATTCCATATATCTATTGATGCCTTCGATACTGCAATAGGAGGAGTGTTAGGAAAAACAGAAGACCAACAATCTTATGCCATTTACTTTGTAAGTAAGAACTTGACTCCTACTGAGATGAACTATACAATCAATGAGAAATAATTCTTAGCAGTCTTCCATGCCATCAACAAGTTTCACCATTATATCACAAGATATGAGGTATTTGTACATATGGATCACTTTGCCATTATATTTCTCATGAATAAACCTATTACCAATGGTCGAGTAACTAGGTGGCTCCTTTTATTACAAGAGTTCAATATTATTGTCCTTGACTGACCAGGAAAAGAGAATTTAATAGCCAAATTTCTCTCTCGCATTAATCGTGAAGGTGATAGTATTCATGTTGATGATAGTTTTCCAAATGAGCATCTCTTTGTCATCTCCATAAACACTCCATGGTTTGCAAATATGGAAAATTATTTAGCCACTAGAAAATTACCAGCTCATTTGTCACCTCATGAAAAGCGTCGAATTATAACACAAAGTGTTAACTACTCATGGGTTGGCCATGACCTTTTCCATACTTGACTAGATTTGATCATTCGTAGATATGTCCGATAAGATGAGATAGCAAAAATCCTACAAAATTGTTATGATGGACCATGTGGTGGTCATTTTTCCGATAAATGTATGACATACAAGGTTTTACATTTAGGATATTATTGCCTAGAATTTTTAAGGATGCTACCAAATATGTAAGAAGTTGTGATAGTTGTCAGAGGATAGGAAACCCACATCAGCTAATGAAATTCCTTTACATACCTAGGTTATGATCGAACCTTTTGAGAAATGGGCCCTTGATTTTGTAGAACTGATTTCCCCCATGTCTCGTAAAAATAATTATATTCTTGTTTGCACAGATTATGTCACTAAGTGGGTAGAGGCAAAAGCCTTGTTTAGGAATACTGAAAAATCTATTGTTGAGTTTATTTATGAAGATATTTTTACTCGCTTTGGTGTTCCTCGTGAGATTGTCACATACCAGGGTACACAATTTACTTCCAAGCTAATGAAGGAATTAACATAAAAGTATGGGATAAAACATCGTAAGTCCTCTCCATACCACCCAAAAGCTAATGGCCAAGTGGAATCGACAAATAAAGTATTGGAAACTATCTTGACTAAAAATGTCCAACTACACCATATAGATTGGGATGATAGACTTCTAGAGGCTTTGTGGGCATATCGCACCACATGGAGAAACACCACAGGACATACCCCATATGAACTGGTTTACAGAAAAC
The DNA here is from genome assembly GCA_010110895.2 of Picea sitchensis. NCBI lineage: Eukaryota > Viridiplantae > Streptophyta > Pinopsida > Pinales > Pinaceae > Picea > Picea sitchensis. The sequence goes on from SNQJ01S0144303.1 coordinate 24,882, forward strand.
AAGTACTCTTACCTATTGAATTCCAAGTAAGAAATTTTCGTATTGTTGCACAGTTGGGATTAAATTTAGATGAAGCACAAAAACAACGAGTCCTACAACTGAATGAATTGGATGAAAATAGACAGGGTGTTATCCAAAGGACAATCTTAGTTCAAAGCCAACAAAGAAAATGGCATGATAAGTTCATTAAAAGGAATCAATTTCAACCTAGAGATTGGGATATACTGTTTGATTCAAGGTTTAAAACTTTTAAAGGTAAACTTACCACTCGATGGTTAGGTCCTTATGAAGTGGTTACCATGTTTGATAATGGGGCTGTAAAAATAAAAAAAATTGATGATGAACATGTCTCTTTTGTAGTAAATGGGCATAGAATTAAAATTTATCATAAGCATGTTTCTAAAGAATTGATACAGGTGGATATCGGTGGCCACCCACCTTTTCCAACTGGCTCAAAGCAGTTTTCTGGCAATTTTGGTAATTTACTATTTTTAGCAGTTTTTTAACTTCTGGGGCCATTTTGAGGGCCTAAATAAAGGTTTTTCGGGATCGATATTCTCAATGATATTCAAAGGCTCTTATTGAGCCCCCAAAATGAATATCCTTGACAATACCTTTCCAACAAGCTATCGTGCACCCAAAACGAAGATCGTATGCCAAAGTTACGCCCCTGGGAAGTTGATACACCAAACTACCCAAAACGGGGTCCACAAAACTATTGGCTTTTCATCTTCTAGGGTCATGGTTTTGTATTTTATTTATGATAAAAAAGGCCTTTGGAGCCTCATTGTAAAATCATCTTCTTGCGAATGAGAGTAGCAGACACGTATCTTCTCAGAGATAAGCTACCACCATTCTAGCGAGTCTTTAACTCTGTATTTTATAGTCTTTGTACATTTTCGCTCATTAATAGAAAATTGTGTATTACTGTATCTTTGTGTTTGTGGTTGCATCTTTGATACATTTATGTTATATTATTGGATATCCAAAATATCTCTGCACATTTCTTTATTATATCTATGTTCTCATTTCGTGCTGAAAATAATATGGATCAGTGGTATTAGAGCATGCTGCTCTTGATTGGTTTTTTTCAGTGCATGTCCCCGACGAGGTCCGAGTATAACAAGTTGGGTCTCGAGCTTGTCTCTCTTGAATAAAATCACTCTCGCATTCCCAAGAAACTCTCCATGGAGGAAGAAAATAAAAATGACGGAGCAGATGATTCTATCAATCTGTTGCTTGAACAAGCTCTCACGCAGCAAAGGGACGAAAGGATGGAGAATTTTTCCCACATCCTTCAACGCTTGCCGATAGCAACATGCACATATTCGTAACACAACCACTTTGGAAGTAACTCACATTTCAAGGTACAAGTTAATTTTGATAATCCCATATTTCAAGGATATATAAATGCAGATGCCTTAGAAAAATGGCTAAATCTGCTAGAAGGTTATTTCTCTGTTCATAATTTATCCGACAAGGAAAAGATCACCTTCGCACTCCTTAAGGCTCTCCCCATGTCAAACATTGGTGGGAAACTTACTGGGAGCAAAGTTCCACATAGGAGTCTGTAATATATGGGGTCAAGCCCACTTGGGATTTTTTTGTGGATGCAGTAAAGGAACAATATTACCCTGTTGGAAACTATGAGGACCAGTACATGAGATGGACCACACTACGACAAGAGAGGGGCTAAGCAGTTCCAGAGTTCACCAATAACTTCCATACCTTGCACACCAAGTTGGGTATCAACGACTCTAAACGACATTTGGTTCTGAAATACCGTGGGGCTCTACACAGATACATCCAAACTGAAATGGATTTTATAGACATCTCATCTCTCGGTGTTGCTTATCGATATGTTCTTAAAATCGAGAAGAAATTTAAGCACCAGAACAAACAGGAGTTTAGGTCTGCAAATCCGCAACAACCAAGGTATGATAAATACAACCCTAAAAAACAGTCTCCTGAAAACCAGTCCAAGCCACAGGAAAAGAAGGGTCACGGAAATACGAAAAAGGACACTGGAAAATGGTGTGATTTCCACAAAATCCCCTGGCACAACACCGATGAATGTCACTCAAAAAAGTCATTGATGGTTGATATCAAAGACAAGGAGTCGAACCATGATTCATAATCTTATTCAAAAAATATCGATAGAAGACAAATCATCGACACAGACCCCACTGCTATTGTCACGACTACAAAAATTCAACCAGAAGAACCCACAGATCCTGAAGAGGGGGAGTTCCTTTTTCATTCATAGATGTGGGTGAAGGGTGTTGATATTATGGTAGCTGGGAGAGGTATTTACCTCCACGTGTAAACCTGACGAGAATAGAATATTCTGGGAAGCAAGAAGAAACCCTAATTAGTTGTCTAATAACCCTAGAAGACAAGTTGGCTCAATAGGATAATTTGTATTAGGTTATTAGCCTCCAAGAGAAGAAGTCGGCTAAAGGAAATATTATATACTAATTAAATAGGGACCTAGAATGAGAAGTC
>SNQJ01S0144303.1:28515-47562 GCA_010110895.2 Picea sitchensis
TCAGGGCATGGAATCTATAGAAAACTCCATGGACCCAAGAGCTAAAGAGAAACATGAGGAAGAACACGAAGATTCCAAGAAAGAAAGAAAAGCCAGAACAACCAGTCATTGTATCAAGAATCACAAGACTACCAACCTGATATGAACTCACTAAAATAAATCAAGCAGAGGAACTGAAATTTGTGATGAAGAACAGTGTATGGAATACTTATGAATGAAAGCATTGCGAGATCTAGAACTAGAGGTTCTCCCAGATGGAGGGAGAATATTATGATGATTTTTTGTTCCAGTAAACCAGACATACCTTTACATGAGCCAATATATCGGCCGCAATATCCATGGTTTGGAGTTTACATCAGATGAATGCAAAGACTGTTCTCCAGAATAATTGAACAAAGAATGTATGTAGAACAACCTCAAGGCTTTGAGGTATACCATGAAGAGTCTCTTGTATGAAGATGGAAGAAGGTTTTTGTATGGATTCAAACAACTTGGTGCAGAGCCTCCAATGCACAACAGAAGCATGGTGAAAAACCTTCTATAACAAAGATATTGTATCAAAATGGTTACTCAGAACTCAAGGATGATGGATTGACAATCCATGACAAAGATCTCATGATGACAGAATAAGTACCACTTGGATATGTTCCAAGTTTGACCCTTACCACGATATTATGAGCTAGCAGGAAACAAAAGAGTTGAATTCAACTATGATGATCAGATCTATATGAAGCCTTCAAAAAACTAGTGTTCCAGAAAGACTGAAGTACATTGAGATCAAGCATTACATTCTTCGTGATGAAGTCCATAAAGGAGAAGTGATTCTCCAATATATATCTCCACAGATGAGCAGATAAGCAGAGATTTTGGTAAAGCATATGTTCAAGATGAAAAAGCTTGCATACTCAAGTTGGAGCTCATGGAGACGACTTCCTTATTGAAAAAGGAAGAGATGACTCCCAGGTTGGGAGGGAGAACTGATGTGTTATTGATTTATGGACAGTCATTTTTCAATTCGAAAAATGGTTCAGGATGAGCAGTTCCTTTCCAGTTCGGAAAGTGGTTTCAGATTTTTTACGAATAGGCATTTTCTAGTTCGGAAAATGATCAAGATTGAATGGTCATTTTCATAATAAAAATGGTTTGATGGATTGTTGATGTACCATAGACAGTGATTCCCCTTGTGGTTAACATAGGGAATGGTCTAGGACAGTCTCTCTTATTGACGGTCACTCTTAGTAGTGGTCAAGAAGACTAGTTTGCCTCTCCAGACAGTCATTCTTTCGAAGCTCACAGTTGTGAGCAGTTTCGAAGAATGGTTTGTTTTGGAGGTTGGTGTAGGACAGTCATTTCCTTAGGAAATGGTTCGGACAGTCATTCACTAGGGCAGATTCATTCTCTCCAGGTTGCACTTTGTTTAGTGTAGGAGGAATGGCCTAGATAGGTGAATGGTCTAGGTTCAACAATCAGGGACATGCATTCCCTAGGGCATATTCATTCTCTCCAGGTTGCACTTTGTTTAGTGCTGGAGGAATGGCCCAGATAGGTGAATGGTCTAGGCTCATAAATCAGGACATTTATTCTTCCTTGCTTGAGAAGAATAGTCCAGATAACTCATCGTTGATGTTTTACTTTCTTAGGGCAGATGCTCTTCCAAATCTCACAGATGTGAGTGGAAGAATGGACCACAAGATTCACTTTATATATCATAACAATTTTTTTTGTGCAGGTTGATGATATGATTGTTATGGAGATTGTATGTCTCTGGACAATAGATGTATACTATTGTAGTGGATGTGTTCCACTAATTGTGACTATGTATCATTGATCAAGTATATGTGTGCTACTTGGTGTGGCAGTGTACCACTGGATTGTAGTTGTGTACTACTATGGATAGACACAGTTGTGTTCTATTGAATAACATTGTTATGATCTCCTTGAAGACTATCAATAGTGTTGGAAATGATTATCGGCTAGATGGATGATCAATGGACAGAGATTCCCCAGACGGAAAATGGTCAAAGACATTTATTCTTCTAGGACATATGTCCGGATTAAAAGAATGGCTCTTATGTCACTCTGTGGAGTGAGTGAATTATCCAGCATCATGTTTGATTACTCAGATGGAGTATGGTTTTGAGAGATGATGTAGTTGATGACACTGATGGTGATGATGGTGCTCATGATCTAATCATGAGTTAGTCTATACAACTATATTGATGCTATCGGGTAAATGGTATGTTTTTGCTCAAGACCATTACCTTCAATACCTCCCTAGCTAGGAGGGAGTGTTTATATTATGGTAGTTGCGGGAGGTATTTACCTCCACATGTAAACCTAGTGAGAATAGAATATTTCATGAAGCAAGAAGAAACCCTAATTAGTTGGCTAATAACCCTAGAAGACAAGTTAGCTCAAGAGGATAATTTGTATTAGGTTATTAGCCTCCAAAAGAAAAAGTCGGCTAAAGAAAATATTATATACTAAGTAAATAGGCACCCAGAATGAGAAGTCAGCCCAGGAAGTTTGCCAGTTTTAGTATAAATACAGAAGGTTAGTATTCATTCTGGCATGCCTTCTCAGAACAACAGAAGTAACACTTGTGCGCACCACAGTTGGCCAGTTTGTGCGCAAGTTTGGAGGAGAGTTGTCGTTGCAGCTGTTGCAGCTAGCAGATTTCGATTTTGGCCTGGACTCTCTCTTGGTTATGGTTTGGACTCTCTGATCATATCTTATTACTCTTATTTGGTGCGTTATCCTTGGAGAGAGGTGCGCTATCTTTTTTGGCTATCTAGCATAGGTTTGCTTCTGGAATGATTCTTTGTCAAGGTTAAGGAGCTCGGGGGTGGCTTCGACCTATGGTTGGGTGACAATAGTGATATTTTCTATGGTTAAATGAGCACATCCATCATATTCTAACAAAGGGGACCCCACTGCATTTTATTGTTGATAGCGGAAGCCAGAAGAACCTCATCTCAGCAGAGGTCATCAAACTATTGGGATTGTCGACAACACCACACCCGCAACCATACAACATTTGGTTTCTTCACCAAGGATGAGATCTTCATGTCAGCCAACAATGTCGATTGTCATACAACATCTAGCCCTTCAAGGATGAGGTATTGTGTGATGTTTCCCCACTGGATGTTTGTGATGTTCTCTTAGACCAGCCATATATGTGGAATTGCCATGTTATCTATGAGTCTCGACCCCGTAGTGTCATTGTTACTCTGGGGGGTCATCTCTATAGGATACCAGAGGTAGTTCCAACTATTGTCCCACCTAAACAATGCCACAAGGTAATATCTCATACTACAAAATTCAGCTTCTTCACAATCTGTTCAAAAGGTGAACATAAGGATACTGCAACCACTACAACCTCAACCCAAGCAGTACCCTCTATCCAACAGAAGCAGGTCAAAAAGATTGCAGCAAAGTGTAAAGATTCCTTCTGCACACAGGCATCTCATGTATCCAGACTGGTAAAAAAGTTTCAACCCTTCCAGCCACAAGTTCGTGACAACCATCAACAAGCTAAGCAACACAACTCCTCCAACAAGGCAAACAACTCATCAAGATGCAGATTCAGCAAACGATTTTCCCTCTCCCTCGGGCACTCAACACAATGGATACCATTGCTTCCCAAGGAGGGAGGATTGATCCAGATGGATATCTATGGCCACCCACCTTTTCCAACTGCCTCAAAATAGTTTTATGACAATTTTGGTAATTTACTATTTTTAGCAGTTTTTTAACTTCTGGGGCCATTTGGAGGGCCTAAATGAAGGTTTTTTGGGGATTGAGATTATAAATTGTATATTAAGGCTTTTATTGATCCCACAAAATAAATCTCCTCGACGATACCTTTCCAACGAGCTATCGTGCGCCCCAAACGGAGATCGTATGCCAAAGTTACGCCCCCGAGAAGTTGATACACCAAACTACCCAAAACTGGGTCCACAAAATTGTTGGCTTTTCATCTTCCGGGGTTAGAGTTTTGTATTTTCTTTATGATAAAAAATTCCTCTGGAGACTCATTTTAAAATCATCTTCTTGTGAATGCGATTAGTGGACACATCTCTTCTTAGAGATAAGCTGTCACCATTCTAGCGAGTCTTTCACTCTGCATTTTACAGTCTTTGTACATTTTCACTCATTAATAGAAAATTGTGTATTATTGTATCTCTGTGTTTATGGTTGCATATCTGATACATTTCTATTATATTATTGGATATCCAAATATCTCTGCACATTTATTTATTATATCTCCACTCTCATTTCTTTTCGAAAATAATCCGGATCAAGAAGACTTTATGCAAGTCATGTCAGCCGACAAGGCATTGACATTGGTGGATGGGGGAGTTTCTTCTCCTTCTCCCTGATCTTGAAATATTTTGATTTTTTGTTATACATATGCAAATATTTTTGGTGTGGTTTTTGACAAGGAGATTTAGAAACCTTTGTAGGGATTCATTTAAATACAAATGGAAAATTTCAAAGAGACAAAGAAAAAGGGAAGTATTTTACTTCAAAAGAATATGTTATTGTACTTAAATTTCATCATCTACCTGAGCACCAATTGAGTAATGAATACTTTTTTTATCGTGATTAAAAATTGTTTGCTTTAAATTAGTCATTTTTAGTCTTTTTGCAAGATTTATATCTTCCTCTCTCTCAGTCTTTCATGAAAGTTTCTCATAGCCCTCAACCACCAGAAAATATAAGGAAGTGACATTTATATTATCAAACCTAGAGGTTACTAGTACAATCCATCCATATCTCCGAGTGGATGAGTAAAGTATCTTTATAAAAGAGTAGCAAGAAGGTATAACTAGTGGTTAATCATGGAAACATCAATCTAATTTCAAATGGAAGAAAGTGAGTAGGGACTATAGATACCTTTCTGTTATTTTCCAATGGTACCATCCACCACATATTAAAAATGCTTGATTGTACCATATCTTCAGATTGGCTACGCCCACTTAAGTATCCCTTACATTAGGACAATCTATAAAAATAATATATAAAGAAGAATCATCCTCCAACTTAAATACCATCCCAATCCGTAAAAATATTTTCAGATTTGCCTCCCCATCTTCATGCAAAAAGAAACATTCATATGCAAATCTTAAAGATGGTGGTGAGGACCAGTCTCTGTTGTAAAAAGGGTGTAAGAGGCTAACCCGTCGGGATACTTAACAGGTTTGCTGGCAATGAATATCAGCCTATGGTGTGACTAGGTAAACCCGTCAGAGTACTGAACAGGCTTAATGGAAGTGGGGCATTCTACCTAGAGAGGGTGATGATTTGACAACAATAAATAAAGATCAATTTCGTATTTTAAAACTTGTCCTAATGTATGGCACTACTTGTAGGCATGACTGAAAGGAAGTATGCATAGTTAAGAAAAGGTAAATGAACTCCATTAATTTGCTACTGGGGACTCACTTGAAGTTGATCTTAAGACTCTCTTTCCTAACTCTTCTTAACTATATGTAAGATGTTGTGTCTTACAGGTGGGGCCATGTTCTTAACCATTTTTCCAGACTAATATGTGAAATTTATCTATACACTTGGAAGCTATAAATATTAGGATATTGGAAGGATTGAACGGTTTCCTATGTCTTTGATTGTGAAATGTCACAATAATTAGGAGCAGGGGAGGGGTTTCTTGAGCTAAACATTGTTCATTTGTATAACAAGTCTATGAGAAGATGCAATAGGATTTTTGTCAATTACTGTCATAATTTGTTTTTTCCATGAAACTACTTTCTGCAATATCTCAGGCTATTATGTCATCATTCATTCATATTTGCATGATTTTTTATTAAGTATATATTGTTGGAATAATTATGTAACCTCTTAAGTGTATGGTTGATAAGCCTGTTCTTACATCATAATTTACAGTTTTTGCGCCTCTACTTATGACCAATACAGGGGAGGACTCATTAAACTAGATTATTCTTTGTGGCAATTACAATTCGATAACAAAGGAAACTAAGATGGATACCACAATCATATGCACCCTCTTATTCACCTTGGCAGCCATGAGTCTTCCAATCCTAGCAATTTGGGCGAATATATGCTTAATACAATATAATTTTTACCATATGAGTGCCAGATGAAGTGTTAGATGAGGTACTGTATGAAGTGTTGTAATTGCAAATGCAATTTTTAATGCTTCAGTTCAGGTATAATCACTGGAATCCAATTACATTTGTCAAGTAGTAAATTAAACTTGCTAAAGGTGTTATATCTATTTTTCACACTTGCTAAGAGGTGAATTTAAACGTATGATTTCTTTTATACGTTTACTATTCAAATGTCCAAGTCTTCGACTTCGACATTGATCAAACCTCTCATGTGATATGATTGTTAAGAGTCAAATCTCCAAGTACGATATCATTCAAAATTTAAATCCCTACGTAATCATTACTACATATGGCATTCATATGTGCCAAATGCACCCACGACTCAACCCTCTTATATAATTTGCGTTGGAACAGAGCACTTTCTCTCCTTTGCCTGTCTCGATTATTGTCCATCTTCTACTCTGTAGCCATGTCGAATCGCCATGAACCCTCCTCATATTTTGAATTGTTATCTCTTCCGGAGTTCAAAGCCTACCGAGAAATCTTTCTCCGCGTAGGATGGGGGCAATTCCTTGCCAGTCTGTAGGGGCACGACGATGATGTTTCCCTCCAGTTCACCCTCAGATTCAATGGCAATATTGCTCATGTTGGGTCACTGGTTTTTCCAGTCTCTGAAGAGTCTATTTTTGTGACCACAAAACTCCCACGAGTTGGAGACAGATGGTTCAAGCATCACCAGCTTCCACGACAGAGTTACAATCGTGTTTTTAAACCAGAATATCAAAACGTTTCTGGGGCTAAAGGATATTCAAAGGGATGGATTAAAGATGAATTGCTTAATCCTCTGATTGTCATCACCAAATTAATTACTTGCGAGGGTAAGTATTCCACCTTCAAAGCCTGCCATTTTTGCCTCTTGGCTCACTTTCAGTTTGGTAAACCTTTAAATTTTCCATTTTACTTTTTAAAGAGTCTTGATAAAATGTCCTCCCAGGTTCGTAAGAATGTGAAAAACCCTCACCATAGCCTATTTCATCATGTCCTTATCAAAATACTAGTTATCTCAGAATTAAGATAACAAGACAAAACTTGGGATGATTTCCTTCACCGGTTCTTGAACCCTCATTTGATAGTTAAAATGGCCAAGAAGTCAATTGATTTTGGGACTACTAATCCATCTAAACCTCATTCTCCTAAAACTAGAAACCCTCCAATTAATATTATTCCCTTGTCTGCTAAGAAATCCAAGAAGCCTATTGTTGATCCTCAGTTACCTACAACTCCTATTGACTCTAAACAGAAGAAGCTACAGGGTTCTTTTCACCGTGATTTTCCTTCAATTCCTACAAGGAGGCGAGGTGCTAACCGGTTCAAAGGACAACCATCTCATAGGAACACTCGAAGTATGATTGGAAAGTTCGATAAAAATCCTCCAACTACCTCATACCCTATTCAATTATCCTTTGATCATGAGATCCCTCACAAGAATCTTAAAGAAGACTCTACAGGAGATTCTAGGCCTGCCAAACAAATTGAATCTAAATCTGCCATGCTTAGTCTCCCTCAAAAGGCCACTATCACACCTTCCACATCCACTGATAAGCCTAAGCCTTATCTTATTAAAAAGTCTGACCAGTCCCCAACTGTTGAACAATTGCAACAAGAAAACACTCAGCTGACCCAACTTCTTAAAGATCATGAAACACTGGATCATCATTTACACCATGACAATGTTGTCCTACAAGCCAAGGTGAATTCTCTACAACGTTTGGTTGATGATATGAATAATAACAATCACAGTTTAAGAATGAAGTTGAAGCATCGAAAAAGGCCTAAGCATAAGTCTCCAGGACATGAGGAAGAAGCCCCTAAAGCTTAACCCATGTCCTATCTCAAGATCAAGTCACTACCTCAAGAATCTAGTTATGTTTTGGAAATTTCATATTACGTTGCAGAGGGACCTGCAAATACTCAGGAGTGGGGGAGATGATGACTCCATGTTTTGACCATTTTTTCCTTGACCCGAGTCTCTTTTTGAACATTGGAATCATATAATTCATACCTCTATTATCCCTTTTTGAAGGTATTATCAGGTTTTTTCTATCAATTTTCTATGGATCAACATAAGGTATGTGTCGTATTCATTTTGATGATTTTATGATGAGTTAATCCTTAATCGAATGAGAACAATCCATCAACACTTGTATTTTAATTGAAATAGGTCAAAAACGCAATCCAACCCTCGATTCAACCCTCGATTCAATCCTCGATATGGAACTCAGAGCGCAATAAGTTTGTGGGTAGGTATATAGGCAGGCCTTTCTTGGCGAATGTGAAACATGGGTTTCATACCTGTTCAAACCCTCCAGCTATGGGTCTCATTACATTTTGATTCGAACAGTTGTGTCCAGCCTTTGTTTTGAGCACATGAGTCCACTAGAAGATGTTGTTTGTTACTAGTTCTTAATGGTTTTTTGTTGTAGGAGAGTGTCGACCCTTTTAGTGGTTGACATCTCAGTTGTATCTAAACTCTATAAATACTGGAGGTCTCTCAGAATGAGAACAACCATGATAATATATCTACTATACTGAATTTTCCCTTGTAACTCAATTCTAGTCTTAATACAATTTGATACGCTAAGATTGTGATTGTTTCTTAAGATGGAGTAGTACCACGACTACCTGGGGAGCCCACTAGTAGTTTGTGTGTTTTGTTAACTTGTTGTATAGTCATATTTTCATATATAAATCTCTTGTGTAGGTTACTTATTTAAGTTGTGTTTCCTTATCTGACTTGTAGGTTATTTGTAACTTTCCATATCTAGACATCTACATGTGCATTCTCTTATGTATAACTCCCTTATTCAAGTTATTTACTTAGGTTGTGTTTCATTTCCATATGCATGTTGTTGATCATCTAACTGTTCATATACACATATATTTATTTTCCCATTTGCATAAGTTGTATTTTACTTTGCAGACTGATCATCTAGAAAGTGTACATAACAATCATCTATGATTCATTTAGTTTTGGTTTAAATTAATCCCTGCAGGGTTGCATAGATTATTATCTCTGGGTATCTCTGTGTTAGTCTTAGTGTGGTAGGACAGTTGCTAATTTCGAATCTCTTTCAAATAATGTTTATATATTATGTTAATTACAAGGATATGTATTTAATCAATTGATATTTCTTCAATGGCGAAGTTTTCCTTAGATTGTTTTATCTCTACTTTACACATCTTTGTAGAAGTCGGTATTGCATGCATCCCATTTGAATTATCAGTAGTGTTAAGATGCCATCTTGATATAATTCACCATAGTAGACACAACCACTATATTTAGATGTCATCATTTGCCATTGTAGACATAAATGATGTTGTCTTCCTTCTTTAGCAAGATAGTGTGAATTAGATGACGTTGTTTACTTTCAGTCGGTAAGATTAGTGTAATGATATGGTTTATTTCCTGTAGGATAACAATAATTGTGAGTTCTTGAAAATATGCTTTAAGAATAGAGTTCACTTCAAAGAGTTGCTTTTAGGGAAAGATAGCTTATTTCTATTCAAGAATTGCTTACTTAGAGTAATAAGCTCATTGTTCACAATCACAGAGTGCTCTGTATATTTAAAATAAAGTTCATTGTCCAAACAAAGTCAGTTTGTTTATAATCTTCTTCTAAAATAGAATTGTAAATTGAAGATAAAGTATTGATCCCTAGGATAAACCATCTTCTTTCCTAGCTAAATCCACTTTTCAAACCTCATAAGCATTCAACCCTTGCCCTACCTTGACTCATATTGTGTCACAACTCTAAGTTTACTTACCATGGTCGATAATTTAATTGAGGGAAATTAAGGTATATAGTTTACCCATCACATACTCTAGGTTGTCTTGGGGTAGGGGTAGTGGACAAACATGTGAGAAATATATTCTTCTTCTTGAGAGAAGAGGGCATAGCAAGAGGTGTCAGTTATACCCATCTTTCACAAATTCTCAGTCGTCAAGATGCGCTCATGTACTAGAAGCCACATGAAAGAATTAATATTTGGCATTCCATCAGTGTGCCAAACAGAGTTCCACACCCTTGCACATGGGAAGGAGGCATTTTTTTCCTGAAGCGATTTGTAACATGTGTTGATAGAATAAAGGGAGTTTCCCCAGCCCCTAGTATCTTTATCAGTTAGGATTTTCAGTTCACATCCATTCATTTAATTTAGAAATGGGGGGAGGAGGGGTTTCAATTAAAGAGGAAGATCCATTATTTTCCATCTTGTCCAGAGCCTTTTTGTTGCTTCCCAAGTGGAGAATTCAAATAACTCGTTGATCCCCTAATTTTGCATCCATTGCTTCAGAGGTTCAAATTATTCTCTTATGGAGAGAGGGTTGTGTTCTAGTATTGGATCATCCCATAATCTAGTCTTTTTTCCATTTCCTGGAGTCCAATTGAGTTGGGATTTAATTATCGATAGAACATAAAGAAGAAGCTTAAATATTGGTGAGCCTTTATTGGTTCTACAGGATCGTTCCGGGCATCGTGATATGGATCCTTTGAAATATATTTTCCATAGAACTTGTTTCCAACATGATAGTTTATCCATAATCATCCTCCATAAAAAAATTGCACCCATTGCTCTATTCATAAACTCCCGGTCTCTAATTACCAATCCTCCCTTGCATTTAGGATTCATGACTTGTTTCCATCTTATTAAGTGGAATTTCTTTCTCGTCGTTTTTACTCCTTGCCAAAGGAAATGTATTACGTGACCCCACATAGTGAATTTTGTGTTTATTTTCTCTATTATGTCACTCCATTCAAGAGAGTTATCCCTTTTCAAAGAGATATGAATGCCCAAATATCTAAATAAGACCAATTTTCAACATAAGGAAATTGGAAGATATGGGAGATGTTTTGCAATACCAATATCAAAGTGTTCCATCCCATGATTTGGCATTTGTGATGGTTCACAACTCCACCTGATGCATCTAAAAAAGAATCCAGTAATTCCTTGAAGTGAGAGGCTATGATTTGCGAGGCTCCACCAAGGAAAAAAGTGTCATCAACGAACTGTGAATGGTTCATGGGCTTGACTCCTCAAACTATCTAAAGTCTCGACAAATTCCCAAAGTCACGTTCATATTGATGTTTTTTATTGAGAGATTCAACCATAATTATAAATAACAAGGGGGATAGAGGACATCCTTGTCACAACCCTCTGCTGCCTTGGAAAAAAAATGTTGGATGACCATTTACTAGAGGAGCAAGCCACGGTCCTCCAATGCAAGAAGCTATCCAGTTGATGAATTGATTTTTGAAGCCAAATTTTTGCATCACCTAGAAAAGAAAGGAATGACGAACACGATCAAATGCATTTGCCATGTCCATTTTAATTACCATACCTTTTTCTTTTGCTTCTAAGCTTGAGTAGATTGCCTCTTGAACCAACACATTATTGTATGTTATTATACTTTCATGCATGAAACTACCTTGATTGGGAGAGATAAGTTTGGGCAAGAGGATTTTAAGTCTAGAGGAAATTATTTTGGTCGGGATTTTATAAGAGGAGTTGTAGAGGGAGATGGAACGAAATGCGGAAAAGGAAGAGGGGTTAGATTATTTAGGAACCAGAGCTAAGACGGAAGAGTTGGTGTTTCCTCCTAGGCGGAAGGTCTTATGGAAAAAACATAGCATTCTTGTAAGATCTGATTTTATAAGGTACCATAAGTGCTTGTACAAGGAAATTGGAAATCCGTCTGGTTTGGGGGATTTATTCGGGCCAAGGCTCTAGATTGAAACATAGAATTTTGCTTCTTCAATAGGTCAGAGANTTCTAGCATGGTTGTAGTATTGTGATCGTCTACCCCATCTTGTTGGGTAAATAGATTCTTATAAAAGTTAAGGGCCACCATTTTTATACCTTCATAATTTGATATTTGAGTTCCATCCTCCATATTTATTACAATCACATTATTTCTAATGAGATAGGATTTAGCTTGCTTGTGAAAGAAGTTTGTGTTTTGATCCCTAGCTTGAAGCCAGAAGCTTCAAGATTTGATTATCCAATATTCCTCTTCTCTTTGTATTTCTCTTTGGATTTGGGTATGGAGGAACACTTATTTTTACATTAGATTATTTGTGATGTCCTCCTCCTCCATTTTTTGTTGTAGGGAATGGAGGCTAGATTTAAGCTTAGATATGATAGATTCAGGGGAGTGGAAGGATGTTTTAAAGCCCAATTCTTGATGGCATTTTTTTACCTTAATTAGATTTTGTTCCCAAATGTAAACTGGATTTCATGGAATCCAATATTTCCAAGAGCTAGAGACAATATCATCAACTTTAGGGGAATTAAGCCAAAGAGGGAGGAAATGGAAGGGAAGAGGGCCATAATGAGGGAGAAGACAATTTTGAAGACAATTAGGATTATGATGAGAAGTTAGGGAGGGAAGGATGTGAGATTTGAGGGAAGAGGAGGAAGAGAGGAAATTACTATGAACAAGAAAGAAATCCAAGCACGCTGCTATATGTTCGGGCCCAAAGCGTTTAAATGACTAAGTGAATTTTCCTCTGATATGGATGACATCAATCAGATCCTAGTCTAGACTAAGATCTTCCATCTTTTCTCAAGAGGGGTCTTGAGCATAGGATCCTCCTCTCTTTTCAAAATTGTTCCTTATTGTATTAAAGTCTCCAACAATGGTGCATTCTGACAGATTCTTTGTGTCCTTTAGCCTCTTAATAGAGGACCAACAACCTAGATTTTCCAAAGGATTAGCTAGCATATAAATATTTTTATAGTGAAAGATTTTCCATTAGATATATCTAAATTTAGTTCTAATCCAGTGTCGGGTTTGAAGAGAAGATACCATACTTAAATTGTTTTTATTCCAAGAGTGCAGAGACCCCGAGAGGCTCCTCTTGTGTCTTCAATGATATAATCCCATTGATTGAGGGCACCCAACGATGCATTACATATATATGTTTCTTGTAGTTTTGTCTCTTGGAGTAGGAGAATAGACGACTTCTCAGTTTTTATGAGATCACGGGAAACTGAAGATTTGGGAGTGCTACCTAAGCCCTTGCAATGCCAAGAGACAATTATCATTACTTATGTGGGTGTGGGGTATACCTCCTTTTGATGTTGTATCACTGCTTCCGACTTTTGGTGGTTTAGTGGACCCTAAAATCTTGGGAATGGTGTTTTGAGATCCAAGTTGTATGTCTTTGTTTGTTTATTCCTCTCTAAGGGTTATGATGCTTTCCACCTCAACCTTCTGGGTAGGTTTTCCTTTGATGCCCTGTCATCGAGCTTGTCATCAACCAAATAGTTTGTATCCAAATTGTGTGCCCTTGCATCGAAGAAGGTGATATTCGTGTCTTTGAAGTTTTCCACTTCCTCCAGTCCTGAAATCATTGGTCCCGCTTTTTCCTGATGGGGTTTATTGGGGTTGGCTTTATTTTCTTCTTTAGCTTTAGATTTTAGATTCTCCTTATAAGAGCATGTTTCTGAAGGGACCTGGATTGAAGGATGCTCCTTACTTGTTCCAACTGGTTCAATAATTTTCACAACTGAATGGATTTCTTCATCTTGAAGCTGTGAGAGTGCATCAAAGTTGTTTTTCTAGGAGACCCCCTTAGATGGAGAAGGTATTGAGGGATTAGAGGGATTGATTGCCTCGGAAACAGAGGTCCCAGATGAGGGACCAAGACCTATTGGATTTTTTGGAGTGCCCCCAAATTTCCTTTAGAAAACTATCCATTGGGCTTCAGATCCATCATCTGCATGCTATGAAGGAGGGGCCTTGCATGTTTTTACAAAATGACCATATTCATGGAATATTTTTCACTTAAAGGGTAGATGTCCTTAGTCTAACTATTGAACATGTTTCCAATTGTCTAGAGTGATTAGTATTGCTTCTAGGATACCTTTCTCCAAATCAACTTCAACATAGATTTGAGCATAGGAGAACATATTTTCTTTGGGTTCTGTCCATCCAGGGATTTACCGGTACAACACAAAGCATCGTCACTCCAACAATGAAGGGAGAGATGAGGGAGCCAAACCCAGACCAGGAATGCTAAGAGAAAATCATTTTTGGGATTAAAAACAGGAGTTTATTTATTCAAATACATTCCTCTTGCCCCAAGGAAATATCTTCAACTACGGAAGATTAGGTCTCTATCTTCCTTTAACTCAAAGAGGAATGCATAATATCCTCAACCACAACAGAAATGATTTAAGGAGCCTTTGATGATAGGAATCCATTTTTTGTGAAGCCAAAGGGCTACGGACTTCGGGGATGGCTAGATGCCAGTAAACTGGTTAATTAGACTACAATCTGCGAGGGTCGAAGCTTTTTTTCTGGCAACTGAGGAGGAAAGCACGTTTTTTGGAATTTCATCTAGTTTCTTGACAAACCTGGATGGGGTTAATTTCGATTGCTTGATAGAGGATGAAACTAGAGATTGAAAGGCATAAGAGTTTGTGTTAGGAGGGGGCGACACCCCCGTTGGTGAAGGCATCCATCATGATTAGAACTAGGGGAAGCTAGACTAGGGTTTTTTTTAGTGCACAGTCAACTTATTATGTTTATTCTAACTATGAAATGTTTTCTTTTTATTCCATCTTACTTGTGTCTCTCCTATGTCTTTTTATTGCATCTTACTTGCATAACCTACATATCTCCTATGTCCTTCTTGTGTGGCCCCTTTTGTGTAACCCTTATGCCATGAAGTGCAACCCTCAATGCTTGTACCCCAATGTATAACCCATGCACTCAATGTATGTCATTCTTTAAACATATATAACTTTTCTTCCATTGATTAATTGTGCAAAGGATTCACAAATCAAAACACAAAATCACCTTAAATCAACTTTGAATAAAAAATTATCTAAACTTGTTCTTTGTCCTCCATATAAACTTTATGCCAACTATCCCCTTGTGCGTTTATAGAACATTTGTTCTTCTGAAATCAGTCACATCAAAATAAAGGAAAGTTTGTGCCCAACTATCACATGTTATGATCTGAAGTTTGGAAGAGGCATTGCAGAGATCGAGAAGGAGTTAATGGCATAACTGATAGAAAGCTCACACTTGACGGTTGGTGTATTCCACCTACTTATCTTTAGGACCCTTTTATGGCGGTTTTTGTCCACTTACATCTAGTTTAGGTATGTTCTTGCTTGGGCCTTGGCGGATCCATCCTACTTACTAATAGAGGAAAAACTGCTACTCCCTTCCTTAAATACTCGGTATTGATGTACTTATCCTTTATTAACTAACTAAGGGGAGGTCTTATCATTGTCTGTCGCCTTTCTGGTGGAGCAAGCTGGTAGTTATTGGAGTGGATTTTTAGCATAGAAGAAATTAATAACAATGCTTTCCCTTCTTTATTTTATTTAGTGGGAGTCTTTTCAAATGTTGGTGTAGCTTTGGGAGTGCGAGGTGGTAGTCTTTGGCAAGGGCTTCCAACACCTTCTTGATGGAGTCTGAGGTCAGCGCACTCATGAGTGCGACTGACGAGGTCCTCTAGGAGAGTGTCGGTCTCTTCTCCTCAACAGATGTGCAAAAAAACGAAGTTGTCACACCACCTTCACTCTCTAACTTGGAAGGTCACTTGTTATCCTCCTCTCTAGAAACCTCATATTGTTCCTTTGTCGCCTTCTGCTCCACTTTCGGGACCAGTCTCCTCATTCAGGCATTCTGGTTTGCACTGGAGAGTGGGTTATCGTGAGAGCCGCCCTTCTGTGCAGAAAATGGCAACCTAAGAGTTTTGGGTACAAACGTGCGTGGAAACCTAACAAGACTAAACATCACTTAATTATGGGATTAGATGTTGGTCTGCAGGAGAGTGTGCGCCTATCACTCTATGGACTTGTGGGTAGGATTTACTACTGCACATTGTGTAAGTGTTCTCTCCCATATTGGATTACAGGTGTCTGGTTGCCCTTGCTGGGTTATGTTCCTGAGATTATCTCTCTCTCACATGGTTGGTTTGGTCTTATTTTTAACTCACTGGAGGATTCACAACGTATATTAGATTCTCTCTGGACTATGAGTGGTTGTAGCATTATGCTTAAGAGATGGCGGGTAAGGTTTGATCCCGCCTTGAATTACTTTAGATTTCAACACTTGTGGGTTTTTCTTCCTGACCTACCTCTTCAATATTGGACTGAAAAAGCTCTTGCTGCCATAGGCAACGAGCTCAAACGTTTTATCAGTTTGGATGGCATTCATATAAAGGGCTCCAACATAAATATGGCCAAGATCATGGTAGATATGAATATACATGAGGGGTTACCAGATACACTGGATATTATCTGGAGAGGTCGCGTGGTGACTCAACGCCTGGATTACCTCGACATCCCATTTCGTTGTACTAGTTGTCACAGGACTGAACACCTTAGGCATGACTGTACTGGAGAAACAAAAGAATAAGAATCAGAAGGTTATTACCTCCGTAAGATCTCACGGGAGGACTCACTAGGTGTTGATTCATATACTGCGACGACTTATGATTATATGGACATGGAAGACTGGCCGTCTCCGCCTCTGGACACTCTTACTGGTAAGATTAAATTGCACTGTCCTACTTTTTATTTTACCCCATCTTCTTGGGAAAGGAATTATTTGGACTCATCTGTAATCCCGGGGATGAGACCCTTCGATCGACCTCGTCTGAACCTTTGAAGATTTTGTCCATTCCTCTTTCACCTTCTGTGGAGCGAGAGACCTCTTTGACCTTACTTACCCCACAACTTTCATCATCATCCCGAGATAGAAGGGATCCTTCTTAGGCTCCCGGTGGGGTCACCTTACCTACTAGTCCTTTTCTCTCGACTAGTCCTACCACTCTTACTATTGTTGATGAACCCGCATGCGACTCTGAGTTTGTTGGGGATGCTCCTACAGAATCTAGGAGTTTGGCATCTAGCCACACTACCCTCAGGAACTTACTTACTGCACAGGCTCCTACCTCAGTTGAGACGTTGTTACCGGTTCCTATTCCTACATTTTAGGGTAGGTCCCTGATCATCCAAGAGAGATCGGACTTCCCTACTTCTACTCCCTGTGATAACACTGGTGACACAATTGGGAAAGATTACACCTGGTCTCGTGGTCTGGGACTGGAAAGTTCACCTATAAAAACCCGCAATTCTTGGAGAAAGGCTTCTACTTCTGTCACTCTTCTGACTTCTTACTCTACAAACTCTTCTGACCTTGGGGCGCTAAGAGGAATTAAAGCCCTAGCTAGGTATCGATCATGATACTTCTCTCCCTTAATATCAGGGGGTGGGTGGCACCCTAAAAAAGGCCTCCCTGAGGAGACTTGTTGACAAAAATCTTCCTGACATCATTTTTTTACAAGAAACTCTGGTCGACGAGCAATGAACTTGGGCATTCATCAATAGCTTAAGACTGTAGTGGTTTGTTAGTGTTGTAAGCTCAGTGGGCAGATCAGGTGGGTTACTTGTTTCTTGGGATCCCAATAAGTTTGAGTTGGAACCTTTCTTATGTTGTGGCGGTATTTTGATGATAGGTACATGTTGTGCAAACAAAAGACAGGTTAATCTTCTCAATGTTTATGGCCCTTGTACTGACATGATTACATTTTGGACAAAAGTATCTGCACTTGGCCTTCTGGCTAAACCTAATCTTATAACCATGGGTGATTTTAATTTTATTTTATCAGCTGAAGTGGTGTGGGCGACTCTGTTCTACAAGATCTGGGAGCCTTACAGTTAAAAGAGATTTTCCTAAACAACAAATTTGTGGATTTATCACCGACTGTTGTGGTTCCTACTTGGAGGAATGATAGAACTGGTTCAGAGAGTATCTCTAAGAGACTGGACCGTGTTTTCATTTCTGAAAATATTCTTCAACTTTCGAAAAGATATAGATCATGGGTTGAATATCCATTCCTCTCGGACCATGCTCATATCTTCCAATAGCTCGATTCATCCTCTCATCGATCAACTTATCCTTTTAAATTCAATCTGGTGTGTTTACTAGACCCAGATTTTGTGTGGCTAATCACCGAGGTTTGGACTGACCAATCTTTTCTACAAGAAGTTGACTTACATAGACATCTAGCATGGAAATTGAAACACTTAAAAAAGCAATTTAAAAGTTGGGCTCATCATCAGAAAATTAAGAATACTCTTAGACTCTCACAATTGGAAGAAAGTATACAATCATTGATCCTGGAACAATTTGTGGGAACTAGATCGACCGATCTTGAACAACAGTTAAAGACTCTAGAGGAGGAGAGGAACATGCTCTTACTGGCTGAGGAAACACTTTGGCGTCATAAGAGCAGAGCTATCTGGATCAAGTACAGAGATTGAAATACTAAGTTTTTTCATCACTTTGCAAGCTATAGGAGAAATCACAAGAATATTTGGGAATTAAAGATGGATACAGCCAACATTATCACAGGACAGGACAAGATGATTCCAGAGGCTTACTGTTACTTCAAAAACTCTTATAGTGATCTAGGTCTTACAAATATACATGACCACACAACCATCACTCGAATTTTTCCTAGATTGGTTAGTGAGGTGGAGGCTGAACAACTTAATGGAGCCTGTACAAAAGAGGAGATCTGGAAAGTTCTTAATTCATTCAAAAGGGACAAAAGTTTCGAACCCGATGGTTGGACTGTTGAGTTTTATCTTCACTTCTTTGAACTTGTTGGCGATGACCCGTGGGATCTGGTTGAGGACACCATGATCAAAGGCGTGGTCAATCGAGCATTAAACTCTACCTTCTTGACACTTATTCCTAAGACCAACCTATTGATTTCCCTAGGAAACTACATGCTTATCACTCTGTGCAACCTTTGCTATAAAATTATTACCAAAATCCTAGCTAATAGGATAAAACCTTACTTATCAAGAATCATCTCTGGAGAACAACTAGGTTTCCTTAAAGGACGACAGATTATGGATGCCA